>JAOTRH010183132.1:0-11926 GCA_034768845.1 Heliamphora exappendiculata | reverse complement strand
GAAGAGCTCGCCGCGCCCGTTGTCGCCTGTTTAGGGGTACCCGGGGGAGCATCCACTCTGCGGCCGGCGCCCTCGCCGGCGAGGCTGGAGGCTCTACCCGGATCCGTCTTGCCATTGACGGAGGGCTGCCGTGGCGCCGAAGCCACTTTGGGCGAATCCAAATTGCTGCCCATCCGGAAGAGATTGCCAACCGGGATTTCAAATGTCTCGTCCGGCTTCGGCTGTTTCGGCGCGATCGCAATGACAGCCGCCTTCTCGCCGGGCGCCGCTCCGCCCGATGTCGCTGGAGGGTCCTCCGAGGTAAGAGGGGGCGAGCCGGAGACAGGCAGGGACAGGCCCGGATGGTCAAATTTGACGGGTGGTGCCGGGATCTCCCTCTGCGGTGGGGCGGGGATTGCCGTCTCTGGTGGGGCGGACAGCTTCGCGGAGATCACTGAGGGGATAGTGGCCACTGACCCCGCGACGACCGGTACACGAATGTTCGGAGGTGTCTGCCCGCTCCAGACCGCGACCGAGCGCAGATCCCGCGGGAGTTCAGGCGCTACTGGTTGCTGCTTCGGTTGGATCAGGATGGCAGTGGCCTGTGGCGCCTCCGGCGTACGGAGTGGAGCAGCCAAGGCGCTCTTTTGAGGTTGGCTCATTCCTCCTGCGGGAGCTGCGTGCTTGGCGGCTACTGCCTGGCTCCGAATCCTCGGCAGCAGCAAGGGCTCGCGGGCAGGAATCTTCAGGACAAGGCGTTCTACTCGGGATTTCGCGAGGAGATCCCTCACTACATCCACATCCGGCGCGCTTGCCCTGAGGAGGGCCTCCCGTAGCACGAGGATGCCAAGGACATGCAGGCCGATGGATGCGAACAGAGCCATGGGACGGATGCGCGATGCCGAAGGCAGGATCGCGAACCGCGGCCCGTCGTCGGTGAAAGACTCCGGCCAGTTGCTGATGTCTGGTGAGGGGTTTTCCGTCTCCGGATCGTCTTCCACCAGGACACGGATATGAAGCTTCATCTTACCGACCTGAATATGTGGTCAGATGATTCGGTCCGCTTACCCCTACCGCCGCCGGCCGCACAACCAGGGAACGTAGCCCACCAGTTTCTTCATCCGGAAGGCTCCTGGGCGGCTTCCTCGGCGTCTCCTGATCAAATCCAACTTCGGCGCTTGTCAAATTCTTGAGGCCAAAAAGTGCAAGTTCAAAGCGATCTTTGGCGCCTACTTTTTGAAACAGTTTGGAGAGGTAAACCTTTACTGTGCCCTCAGAAATATTGAGGCAAGTGGCGATTTCCTTATTCTTCAGCCCTTGAGAGAGCAGCATAATTAACTGCCCTTCACGTGGGGTCAGGCGGATTGTTCGGGAAGTACGAAGATTGTCCTCCACAGAGGCATCAAATACGCACTCACCGAGGGCCACTCTTTGTAGGGCATCAGTCAGGATAGAGGGCCTGCAGTGGGTGTCGAGGACAGCGGACACTCCGGCCTCCCTCGCCTGAAAGGCCAACTCCGGCGCAATATTCCTGGCGAGCAGGACAACCTTTCGCGAGGGCAAGGCGCTGCAGACAGAGGTCAGGCGCTGCCATGACAGGTTGGGACTCCAGTCTACGACGACGATGTCCGGTTTCAGAGTCTCCAGCATGTCGGGCAGGCCGTCGACATGCCCGAGGCAGCCTGCGAACTCAAGGAACGGGTTAGGAGCAAGGATGCTCTTCATGCCCTGACACAAGACGGGTTGCTCGGTAAATAGACAAACCACACTTCGAGGCAAAGTATGCTCCCATGCATCAGCAGCGTCTACGAGTATTCTGTCCGCAGCTCCGCTCAAGACGGCGATAAACCTATTCTGATGAATCTGCACCCATATGAATCACTTTGCTGAGGCTCAAAGGTTCGATATGGAATGACTCAGAGGTTAGCCCTATTCGCAAGAGGTTTCAAGATAATCTTGTCTGCAACTAGTACTAGGCCGTAAGATGAATGAATTGTAAGACTTGCGGAAGCAGATTCACTACTAACTGTGGTTAGCCTATCCAAATGGAATATTGATTGAGCGCGCTGGGGTGTTTACCTTAGCAACGGCACTCGATCATGGCCACCGGAGCAAAATCCGCCAAATTGTACTCGTCAGCGCAGAATCTGCACTGTGTGGCGAGCTTTCCCAGGGTCCAGATAAACGGAGTCAACGTGAGGCTCAGTTCGCTGGACCGCCGCGGTGCTGTCATCCATGCAACGCTCCTGGATTTCCAGGGGGCAGTCGTGAGGAAGCAGGATCCGGTGCTGCTTGAGGTGAGTCTGCCGCCCAACGCCACCTTTGGACGGCGGGCCATGCACTGCGCGGGCAAGGCCACTCACGTATCCGAATCGATAGAAGGCACCTTCTGGCTGACGGTACGGTTTCACCAACTGTGCTTCCAGCAGGTGGCGCCTGGCCAAACGAATGAACGCAACCCAGTTTCTCGTAAGGGGGACGACCGTGGTCTGAAGGCCGCGGGCACCGATAACAGCGCCGGCGACGGCCTAATTGATAGTTGAACCAATTAGAAGGAAGGAAAAAACAATGAATCTGCTCAAGAAATTCTGGAACGAAGAAGACGGCCAGGACCTGATTGAATACGCACTGCTGGCCGGGGCTCTCTGCCTTTTCATGGTGACTGCAGTGAAGGCCTTGGGGGCTGATCTTGAGACGTCATACGGCAAGATCGGAGCAAAGGTTCTGACGCTGCCTCCAGCTTGATAGCGAAAGCACAAACGTGGAGGGCACCCTAATCTTGGTTTGCCCTCCTACGTGACAGTCGCCGTTAGTCGGATCTCCGAGCATCGCTGGAAGCCGAGCAGACACGAGTGGTAACTGATGCGATCATCGGCGAGAGTCAGAGATCAAAGCATCGGGAGGGAGATTGAAGTGAACAAACGATTCCTGGCCGTGATCGTCTTTGCGGTCTGCATCGCTCTGGCCGCTAGTCTCGTGGTTTACAAACTCATCGTGAACCGAATCGCGACTGGGCCTATGAGTCAGCAACAGGCGCTGGTGGCCGTTCGCGATATGCCCACCGGGTACTTAGTCAGAGAGGGAGACTTTATCCTCGCCCCCTGGGGCGGGCCGATCCCGCCGGGTGCCATTTCAAAGCCCGAAGAGGCGGTGGGGCGTGGGGCACTGATCCCCACGCAGCCTGGTGAGTTATTGCTCAATTCGCATTTCGCGGCTAAAGGCGCCGGAGCAGGTTTAGCGGTGACCATCCCCGCTGGTAAGCGGGCCATGGCTGTCAAGGTCAATGACGTAGTCGGAGTTGCAGGCTTCGTTCTGCCTGGCATGAGGGTTGATGTCATCGCATGCGGAACTCCTCCGACGAAAGAAAAGGAGACTCTTGGGAGTCAGGCTCGGACACTCCTGCAGAATATTGAGGTGCTCTCGGCGGGGCAGAACATCCAGAGGGAACCCGACGGTAAGCCCGTCACCGTGCAGGTGGTGAATCTCCTGGTGACACCGGCAGAGGCTGAGACTCTGAGCTTGGCCGGGAATGAGACGAAGCTACAACTCGTACTCCGGAACCCTCTGGATGAGGAGACCGTGAAAACACCTGGAACGTCGACCGCTTATCTGTTCGCCGGCCGGCCGACAGGGTTGCCGGTGAGCACCCCACCGGCGGTGCGCGCCGCCATGGTCAGACCGGTTCCCGTCAAACCCAGGATGGAAAAGGTATTGATGCCGATCAACATGGAGATCATCTCGGGCGCCAAGCGGGAGAACGTCAAAGTTGGCCAGTTCGAGACAGAGCAGGTCGCCAAGGAGGGAAAGCCGTGAAAATCGGGCAATTGCTCAAGCTGGTGATGATTCCTCTCCTGGCAGGGTGCATGTCGGGTCTTCTGTTGGGACAGCAGGGCTCCGCCACTCCACGTGACCTCAACGTAGTGGTCGGCAAAGCCCTGGTGATTGACAGCCCTGTTGAAGTGGAGCGTGTGTCTGTCTCGGATCCCACGATTGTCGAAGCGGTCGGCATTTCCCCACTCGAGATTGTGCTGAACGGAAAGAGTCCTGGGCAGACAACTGTCATTGTGTGGCAAAAGGGCGGCAACCGCCTGCTTTTCGATGTGAATGTCTCAGTGCGGGCAGACCGAAGAGTTGAAAACCTTCGCCGGGAGATTGCGAAAGAACTGCCGAATCAGAGTGTGACCGTCAACGTGGATGGCGATACCGTTTACCTACGAGGAACGGTGAACAGCCTGCTCGCCTCCGACCGTGCCACCGCTATAGCGTCCAGCCTCGGGAAGGAAGTCAGGCTTGTCAACCTGCTAAATGTGACCGTCCCCGAGAGCGAACCCCAGATCCTGCTGAAAGTCCGCTTCGCGAACATCGACCGGACAGCCACGAAAGACATCGGTTTCAACTTCTTCTCGACTGGAGCCGGCAACACCATCGGGCGAACGACTACCGGACAGTACACCGCACCTGGGCTCACTGGCGTTCTTGGCAATGGCGGCGGTTTCACAATCACCGACGCGCTGAATGTCTTTCTGTTCCGGCCGGATCTGGACCTTGGAGCCACCATCAAGGCTCTCGAGGCCAGAAAGATGATTGAGATGCTGGCCGAGCCCAATGTCCTGGCGTCAAACGGTAAAGAAGCCAGTTTCCTGGCCGGTGGTGAGTACCCTTACCCGATTGCTCAAGGTGGGGTGGGCTTCACAACCATCACGATCCAGTTCAGGGAGTTCGGAGTCCGCTTGAATTTTACGCCCTACCTGACTTCGCGGGGCACCATTCGGCTCAAAGTCGCGCCCGAAGTGAGTGCGCTGGACTTCGCGAACGGCTTGACCTATCAGGGCTTCAATATTCCGGCTCTCTCCTCTCGCAAAGTCTCTACGGAGATTGAACTTGCAGACCGGCAGAGTTTTGCGATTGCCGGGCTTCTGGACAATCGCACGACCGAACTGCTGAGCAAGGTGCCTGGTCTGGGCGATATCCCTTGGTTAGGCCGTCTCTTTAAATCCCAATCTATGGCGAAGAACAAGAGTGAGTTGATGATTCTGGTCACTCCGGAGATCGTCCGTCCGATTCCCAGTGGTCAACCCGCGCCTGAACTCGCCTTCGACGGCAAGTTCATCAAAGGCGGAGCCACAGTCGCACCGAGAACGCCGCCCACGGAAGTCACTGGCCCTGCACAGTCATCTGAAAAGAAGACGCTGCCTGTGGAGACCCTCAAGGAAGAAATGCGAATCGAGAAGGAGACGGACAAAAACACAGGAAGCGGATTACAGGGAACATCGTCCTCATCCGCAACCAAAGGAATGAATCGTTAGGATGTCGGGCTATTCGCTGGAAGGTGCGTCATGTATCCGCTGAGTATCGGGATTGTCATCTCGTCAGCACGTCTCTGGGAGGAAACGCAGAAGGAATTACAGTCGCTTCCAGTGAACATTGTACTGGAGCAAGGCGGAGTGACGGACCCGGCCACCTTGATTCAGAAGATCGAGAAGGGCCGGCCCGATGTCTTGCTGCTCGATCCGTCCTCGGTGGCTGTCGCCTTGTCGGACCTGATCCCTGGGATCAAGGCGACGACCTCGCACCCGTTCGTGATCATCCTGCGTGAGGTGGCCGCTCCGGACGATATCCTCACGGCAATACGCGCCGGAGCCAACGAGTACCTGTACTGTCCGATTGCGAATGTCCTCCGCGAAGCACTAGAGCGGCTCTCGCACAAGAGGGAGGATCCGGGTGTAGAGGTGCCGCAGAACGCCATCACGTTCGGGTTCCTGGGTGCAAAGGGAGGATGCGGAACCACCACCGTCGCGTGTCATTCTGCTGTTGAGCTCGCGAGAACAACCAGCAAGCAAGTCCTGCTCGGGGACTTTGACTTCGCGGCCGGTCTCGTGAGAATCCTCATGCAAGCGAAATCGCGCTACTCAGTTCTTGACGCATTGAGCAACATCCATCGGCTTGACGAAAGCTATTGGCGGGCACTTGTTTCCAACGGGTATTCCGGAGTGGAAGTGATCGCCGGTCCAGTCTCGGAGTTTCTTCGGGAGTATCCCAAGCCCGCTGATATCAGGCATGTCGTCCATTTCGCCAAGCGGCAATACGATTTCCTGACTCTCGACTTGGGGCACGGGCTCGAGGCGGGGTCAATGAGTGTGTTGGAGGAGTTGGACGAACTGTGCCTGGTGACAACTCCGGAGATGCCTGCCCTTCAGATGACGAAGATCATGCTGAGCCAATTGTCGACAATTGGCTTCCGGCGTAACCACATCAAACTCGTGTTGAATCGGATGTCACGCCGCTCACCGCTCACGACAGAAGAGATTGAAAACGCAATCGGCATGGAAGTCTCCGTGACCGTGCCTAACGACTACCGTGCACTGGAAGAAGCCTATTCCGCCGGTGAGCTGCTTCCCGAAAAGAGCTCAATCCGGGAATCCGTTCGGAGACTGGTTCGAAAACTTGCCAACGTAGCGACCGAAGAAAAGAAGAGGCGATTCAGTCTCTTTGGGTAACAGATTCGAGATGGGACGGGGTACCACCGTGGCGGCATTTGAAAAGACAGGGACAAACCTGCCCGCGACTCGCGAAGCAGGCTGGGTCATGCGGCTGTTCAGCCGGCAAGAGTATTCCGCGGACTATCAGGAGCTGAAATTTGCACTCCACAAGAAGCTGATTCATCGCGTCAACCTGGAGGCGCTCTCTGCTCTGCCTGAACAGCAGATGAGGTTGGAAATCAGGCAGGCCGTCGAACGGCTTGTGGACGAAGAGGAAACACCCCTCAGCCTGGCTGATCGCGACCGGGTCAGCACCGAGGTGCTAGACGAGGTATTCGGGCTTGGTCCGTTAGAACCGCTGCTCGAAGATCATTCCATCTCCGACATTCTTGTCACTACACCAAAGCTTGTCTACGTCGAGCGTGCAGGGCGGTTATACAGGACCCCTGTCGAGTTCAAGGACGATGCTCACCTCATCCGGATCATAGAGAAGATTGTCTCCCGCGTTGGGCGGCGTATCGATGAGTCGTCGCCCATGGTGGATGCCCGGTTGCCCGATGGCTCCCGAGTCAACGCAGTGATACCACCTGTAGCGGTTGACGGGCCGGTTCTATCGATTCGCAGATTCGGGCGAACACCACTGTCGGCGAACGACCTGGTGAGGAATCTCACCTTGACCGAGGACATGCTGAAAGTGCTACACGCCTGCGTCACCGCGCGGCTGAACATCATTGTTTCCGGCGGCACCGGGGCGGGGAAGACTACGCTACTCAATGCCCTGTCGACGTTCATCCCGGAAGACGAACGGATCGTGACCATCGAAGACGCCGCTGAACTGCAACTTCAACAGATTCATGTTGCGCGCATGGAGGCGCGCCCTCCCAATCTCGAAGGGGCGGGCGCGATCAAGATCAGGAACCTTGTGATCAATGCCTTACGCATGAGGCCCGATCGCATCATCGTCGGCGAAGTGCGTGGTGAGGAAGCCCTAGACATGATGCAGGCGATGAACACCGGACACGACGGTTCTCTCACCACGATTCACTGCAACAGTCCACGTGACTCGATTTCTCGTCTGGAAGTGATGATGGGAATGGCCAATTCGAGTATGAGCGTCCAGTCCATACGGCAACAGATCTCCTCCGCCATCGATCTGTTTGTGCATGTTTCCCGGTTCAGCGATGGCACTCGCCACATCACCCACATCACTGAATGTGTGGGAATGGAACGCGACGTCGTGACTTCGCAGGATATCTTCCTCTTTGAGCGGTCCGGAGTGACCTCCGATGGTCGGGTGGTCGGACGATTTCGCGCAACCGGCATCCGGCCCAAGTGTTACGAGAAGCTCAGAACGGCCGGCTTCCAATTTCCTTCGGAGATCTTCCAATCGATCGTCGAGCTGCACTAAGGAATCCTATGCCGGCTCTATTCCTACTCATCTTTGTCGTCCTGCTCGCCTGCATCATCCTGGCGATCTGGCTGGGCAATGCATTGCTGGCACTTACTACCAAGTCGGAGTTGGTTGGGCGGTTGCAGACATCGAGTACGTCTGTCAGAACAGCAGGCTCACCCGTCTTTATCGAGGCGCAGGCCGGCGCGGGTGCGAACTCGCCCAATGCGCTGGATAGACTGATTCGGGCATTGCAGGTGAGGGCCGCCGCTGCTGGAACAGATTGGAACGGAGGAGCAATCCTTGCAACCAGCCTGGGACTCGCCGCTCTGGGTGGGTTGCTGGGCTGGAACTACCCGGTCCTGGTCCTGGACTGGTTAACCAGCGCAGTTCTTGCGGCAACCCTTGGTTCGCTCCCTCTGATGATTATTGCCATGAAGCGCAGCAAGAGGCTGAGAGAGTTCGAAGAGCAATTCGCCGAATCTCTCGATTTCATAGCGCGCGCTCTCAGGGCAGGGCATGCGTTTTCAGTCAGTCTCGAGATGCTCGCGGCTGAAGCGCCCTTCCCAAGCCGGGAGGAATGGCGGCGCGTATTCAGGGAGCACAATCTCGGCTCTCCCCTTGAGGCTGCACTCATCGGAATGACCGAGCGAGTCCCTCTTGTCGATGTGAAGTTCTTTGTCTCGGCCGTCATTCTTCAGCGCGAGGCTGGAGGCAATCTGAGTGAGATCCTTACGAATCTGGCGGCTACGGTCAGAGATCGGTTCCGTCTGAAAGGGCACGTCATGGCTGCCACGGCCCATGCTCGAATCACCGCAATTGTACTGAGCGCGATACCGCTCATCACATTGATTGGACTTCGGATTCGTAGTCCTTACTATCTGAATATATTGCTGTCGGACAGGGATGGGCAGATGATGTTGGCCTGGGCATTTATATCTCAGATTATCGGATATGTCGCGATGCGCAAGGTGATCAACATCAAGGTCTGATCCTATGGCACTACTGATTGCATTGTCACTATTCCTGGTGGTCGCCGGATCGATTATCTGGTTCGGATACCGGCAGTATGCACGCCCGGCCACGGCGGCGGCACAACTGGCAGAGCCAATTCCGGGGCAGGCATTCGCCACTTCGCGGAGCGCAAAGGATGCGCCAAGGATTGTGCACATCTTGCAGTGGGTTGGCGAGAAGGCGCCGGCGGATCCGATCAGTGCCAACATCACGCGCAGGCAGTTGATGGCCGCCGGCTACTACGCCGACAGCGCGCTTCCGGTCTACCAGTCCCTTCGGATCATAGTGACGTTACTGTTTATCGTTGCCGCCGTAATTGCCACCAGTTTCGTGGCATGGAAGATGATTTTCATTTACGCATCCTGGCTCGCTGCCGGAGTGATCGGATTCCTAGCTTGCGGCCTTGGGCTGGAACTTGCGATGAATGCGCATCAGGAGGAGTTGAGGATCGCTCTGCCGGACACCTTGGATCTGCTCGTCGTGTGCGTGGAGGCTGGACTTGGTCTTGACCAGGCGGTAAAGAAAGTTGCTGAAGAACTGAGCCTCACCCACCCGGCGCTCTGCCGGGAACTCTCCCTCGTCTCTCTCGAGATGCGTACCGGCGCCAAGCGCGCCGACGCGATGAGGAATATGGCGGATAGAACCATGGAGCCTGAAGTGAGGAAGTTTGTGGCGATCATGATCCAGACTGATCGGTTTGGCACAAGCATAGCCGACTCCCTCCGGGCCCATGCGGAGTTTATGCGGATGCGCCGGCGACAGCTTATCGAAGAAAAGGCGAATAAGCTCGGCGTGAAGCTTACCCTGATTGTCTTCTGCTTTATACTGCCGGCGATCATGGTGATTGCTGGAGGGCCTGCCTTTCTGACTATTTCAAAGGACCTCCTTCCCATGCTGAGGGGGGAGAGGTAGAAATCGTTCTGAATTCGAAACTGGAGGTTGTATCATGTCCGATCAGATAATTGCTGGAGTAAGTTTTGCAGGCGGAATTATTCTGCTGATTATGTATCTGTTGCGTAGAAGAAACAGGAAGATAAAAGACTTTCGCTGAGACGGCGCCGCGGCGCCTTGGTTCCTGAAGTCTAGATCGTGGTGTCCCGGTGGCGATGCGGCTTCGGTCCGAAGTCTCAGCGTCGCCGGACACATCCCCGTCTATGTGTCGCGCCCAGGGTGACTCAAGGCATGGCAAGAGGGTGGACGATTTCACATGCCAGAAGAGACTTTTGTTGATTTCTACGAGCTGATGCAGATCAGTCCCAATGCGGAAGCGAGTACGATCCAGCGGGTATTTCGAATGCTGGCGTCGCGCTATCATCCGGACAACCCTCAGACCGGAGATATTGACCGGTTCATGCTGCTCAACAGGGCCTACCGGACTCTTTCCGATGCCGCGGCGAGACTCGACTATGAGGCCGAGTACCATGCCAAACGGCTTCAGCCTTTAGGAGTCTTCGGCATGAAGGAGTTCGAGTTGGGCATCGACGGGGAAGCTAACCGCCGGATGGGCGTGCTATGCCTCCTCTACAACCGCCGGAGGAGCAATCCCGAGCGGCCGGGCCTTTCGGTGCTCGAGTTGGAAACGATGATGATCTCACCCCGGGAACACCTTCTGTTTACTCTCTGGTATCTGAAGGACAAGAACCTGGCGTTTATGGACGAATCCAGCGACATGGTGATTACCGGCCTGGGTGTGGATCATGTGGAAGCGAATCTTCCTCAGAATCGGATCCTATACAAGCTGATTAAGGCCTCTGAAAGCGGCCGCAGCCAGAGCACTGAGCCTTCTCCAATGGTCAGTGAAGTTTACGAAAGCTGAGTTGCCGAACAGGCTCTGATCGCAAGCCTTCGAGCGCGACCGCGGATTCTAAATAGCCGACGCGGTCTATCCCCTCCCAATAGCGCCGGGAACGCGCGGGGATCACAGGGCGCCTGCATTGGTTCAGATCCGGCCGGTCGGGTTCAGATCCATCCGTGCATCATCGCCAGCACCACCCCAACCCCCGCCGCGATCGATGCTCCATGCGGCAACCGCAAAGTCCCTTCCTGCTTCACATCCAGTTGCCTGTGTGTCATCCAGGGAGCCCGGAAGGCCGCCAGTTCCCTTGCCAGGTAGCCCACATTCCAGAGCGTGGAACGCAGTCGCCCTTTCGACAACGCAAGAATGAGGGCGAAGACTGCGCCCAGGATCATCGTGGCCAGCAGGACTGGAATCCAGGCCCGCAATCCGACAATCGCTCCGACCGCGCCCATCAGCTTCACATCTCCAGCGCCCATCGCGTGTAGCAGGTAAAGCAGGAAATAGACCCCAAAGGCGACGGCAAAGCCGATGGCGGAAGACTTCAAGCCCAATACCCCACCGAGGTAAACGTTGGCCGCCACTCCGCAGAGCGCGCCGGCAACGGCCACAAGGTTCGGAATCTTTCTCGCTCGGATATCGAAGAAGGCCGCGATCGCAACAGTAATCAGAAGTACGATCTCGATCAGGGGCGGGATGGGCGGAGGGATCAGGAGGTTCAACTGCTTTGCCTCTCCACCATCCTATGACGGCCAATCGTCCCGGACCAGTCGTTTTCGGCCCAGTACCAATAGTCTGCCCTCAACACGCCCGCTACTTCTTCTTCTGCGGATCCAAGGTCAGGTGGTTCTTCAGATACTCCTGCCCCTCTTTGGCGATGAAGAAGTCCATCCAGATGTAGTGCAACTTCTTGCCGCCGGTTACCTCCGCGCCATGATTCGACCCCAAGGGAATATGCAGGATGGAGAACTCCGTCAGGTTCGCGTTGTGCTCGTCGGCGAGCACCGTAATATCGTTGCCCTTCAGCCCCAGGAAGATCTGCTCCAGCATCGGGTGCTTGTGCCGGCCTACCGTATCCGGACCCGTCGTCTCCACCGTACCCACCGCCATCCTGGGCACATAGTTCTCCGGCAACAGCGTCCGGCTCACTGTCTTGGGGCTCTTGATTGCCTCTCCATACGGTGTGCATTCGCTGAACTTCTTCACCAGCGGAGCCGCGTTGTTTTGCGGGAACTTCTTTAGTTCGGCCAGATCGTCCGCGGTCAGCTC
>JAOTRH010183121.1:0-11926 GCA_034768845.1 Heliamphora exappendiculata | reverse complement strand
ATAACATAATAAATTTGAATACAAAAAAAAATTATAAGTTTATAGAATATAATAAACTTATATTATATAATAAATTTTTTTATAAAAAAAAACCAAAAAATGGACCGGCCCGCTCAAAGGCCTGTCCATAGGCCCGGCTCGAGGCTTGGACCCGTAGCCCAAGATCGAGCCCTTTAGTCTTAGGGCCTGAGCCGAACCCCTAGCAAAAAGTCCGGTCCAGCCCGGCCCAAAAATTTGGCGGGAGCCTACCAGGCTCGGGCCAGGCTTGGTTCGCTCAGTCCACGACCGGGCCGGGTCCAAAGTACACCCAGGACGACGATGCGCCAACAAAGACGATAAGGAGGCGCTGCTTGTTTTAGTAGAACTCCAACGAAACAAGGGCGGACGAGGAGGACGACGATGTTGATGAAGACGACAGGCCACCAAATTTAGTGGATGCATTAGTTGTCGAATTTGGAGACGAGCCAAACGCTGGATGCGAATATGGTGATATAGATCGATCACACCTCCATCAATAATTAAATATTACGCTAAATTCAAACTTCAAATATGATATAAAAAAATCTAATTTTTCAAATATAATAGAAAGGAAAGTTAATAATTAGATATTATGCTAAATTTAAACACCAAATATAATAGAAAGAAAAATCAAATCTTTAAATAAGATTAAATCAGTCATAAAATATTATTCTAATTTATAATGTGATTAAAACTAGTAAAATAAATATGATAGAATTAAACTCTTATCAAATCTAAAAAATGATTAATTCTCAAAATTCTCTTACTTTATTTTTAATATTTTTTGTTAATTATTATATTTTTTAAACTCTTTTCATGATCCAATCAAAAGGACATGATTGATCTCTTGTTATGATATCAATTATTATTTATTTATTTTGTTATCGAAGACTTCATATATATAGCTTTCCACTTGGCACACAATCAAATTACACCCCTTCTCCCAAAGTTAAAGAGTTTATACAACCTAAAAATTAGAAAAGTAATATTTTTATTAGAATATTTTAAAATATAAAAGAGAAAAATAAGTTAATAAGTCAGATTTTGTGTTATTTATTTTTATATTTAATAAATATTTTTTATGATCAAATATTGTTTTTCGATTCAATCATTAATACAATTAAAAATTAATAACAGAAATTTATTATAAATAAGTAAATAGATAAATTTATCTATTTGAATTATCTGTATTCATATGTAAACAGATAAATTTATTTGTTTGCATTATCTGTGTTAATATGCGGTATTTTTGAAAAAAATTATGCAATTAGGTCTTGCGCGTTAAATTTTTTTTGTTGATAGGTCTTGTGCAATAAAATTTATTTTTTTAAAACTTTGACTAAAAGTCTTATAAATTTATCTGTTTATAGGATATTTTCGAAAAAAATTACGTAATTAGATCTTAGGCGTTAAAATTTATTTTTTTAGATATATAGCTAAAATTTCCAAAATTTAAACAAAAGCCACGTGGAGAATTACGTCTAATTTGCAGCCCCTTGTGATTGATGAACATGACTCATGAACACAAATTTGAAATCTTTCAGAACCGCGTAGAGGTCCCAAATCGGCCTTTGAGTTCTGCTCTTTCCATCGTCGAAGGTTGGATCAGCATTACGTCTACTTCTCTCTATTCATACCTATTAATTAGCGCAGGTTACTTTTAGGTTGAATTAGGTCTTGTTTGGCAATTCAATTTTGAGTTAAATTTTTTATTTATAATTATTTTAAGTTAAATAAATACAAAATTTATTTGGTAAATCATAGAGGTGACTTTAAATTAAAAGATAATAAATCAAAAAAATTGGCCTAAAGTGCCTTTAAACTAAAAGGCAAAAAGATCGACTTAAGCCTTAAAATTATTATTATTTTTTAAAATTTATTTTTAAATAATTTTATATTTCATATAAATCTTGTTTGATAGATTTTGATGAATAAATTTTAAAAGTATAGTTTCTATAAAAAAAAATAGATGTCTATAATAAAAGATAATTTTTTAAAAAAATATATAAAAAAAATTTATATAAAAAGTTAAAAAGCTAAAAAGCTAAAAATCTTTAAATAAAGCTAAAAATCTTTAAATTGTCAAACTATGGATAGAGTCGGGGATAAACTCTATCCTCATATATGTATGTGGTTTGATCAGTAATTGGTGGTCTATGTACGTGGCAAGATTGTATTTAGGAGGTGTTTGGCAAAACTACTGCTAGTAGTTTTTAATTTTTTTGTTATTAATTTTTAATTATAAATTATAATTTTTTATAAACACCTACAACTTCTGTTACAACTTATAATTAATTTTTTTTCTATTTCAATTACAAACTATAAATTTTACCAAACACTTACAATTTCTGCTACAAGTTATAATTCATAAGCTACTTAATTTTAGTAATACCGAATTAAAACTATTCTCACGGCCTCCGCAAGCGCTAGTGTATATATATATATATATATATATATTAGTATTCATAACACATGCATATGTTATAGGTGTATAATATTTAAAATATTAATAATGTGGATCATATTTTAAATGAACGTGGGCAATTCATTTTCAATTATAAATAATTTTCAAAATTCTTATAAAGTCTATAGCATCGGTGAAAAAGTTAGACAATAATGCCTTAAGTTACAGACTTTTAATTCCTCACAATCTCACATGGCCTCCCATGAAATGTAAAGCCGTTCTTTGCTTGGATGATGGGAAAAAGGATAGAAGAAGAAAAGGAAATGGTCGACTTTGCTTTAGCTTTCGTTTAGAATATTCTTTATATATATATATATATATTAGTTTTAAAAAATTTAAAATACTTTAAATGAGTATATTTTTAAAATTCTCTTTTATGGAGAAATTCAAAAAATAAAGAATTTAGATTAAAATAAAGAAATTCATATATGAAAAAAGTTACTTTAAATTTTTATACGATTTGTTTTTTGTCTTTAATGCACTTCTTTTAACTTAATTAAACCAAAATAATCCTGCTTTCTAAACTGATTTTATTGCGGTAAATTATAAAAAGTAAAAATTAAAATTAAAATATAAAAAATTATTAAAAGAAAAATATATAAAAACACTATAAAAAAATCTTAATTTTAAAAGAACCATACACTTTGAAACATCCCTTCAGTCACATTCTGTAACTCACAAGCAATCCATGACATAACATTCAATTTCTCCATGATATCTATGTCAGAAAAATCAAAGAACTCCCTGTAGCGATCACGCCCACCGCCCCACTATATGTTTTTTATTTTATTTTATAGGACTATATGTTAAACATAAAAGAAAAAAATAAAATAAAATAGAATTTACAAGAATATGAGAAAACCCAAGTTTTAAAATTTATTTATTACTTTAAAAATAAAAATAAGTCAAAATTGCTTTTCTTTTTTACTTTCCGTCATCTTTTTTGAAAACTAAGTTGAGAAATAATAGTAACTAGATTGAAAGTTAGTTTTTTTTTTGTGTGTTTTTAGTAAAAAATTAAATTGAATTCGAAGTAAATTATTTGAACAATATATTTTACCTTACTTTTTTTGAAATTGGTTGATTTGGATAAAAAGTTAGTTTTTTTTTTTTTTTTTTAAATTCGACAGTATTGTCCTTCTGTATGGTTAATTGTAACGATTATGTATATAATTAGCATTGATAATATATAAATTATCAACCAGAAGTATTATTAATTTTTAGATGTGAGAGTTTGAATATAGTATTTTTAAGAATTAATGTTTTGATTTAACTTGTTATTTTTTTTTCTTTTTGCTTTTTTATTAAATGGGCTATAGTAAGTTTTTTTTTTCACTTTTTAACTAAAAATTTAAAAAACTTATCTTGTCAATCAGCCTTTTACACTTCGCTTGATAATCTGGCTTAAGCTAGATTTCTTGCTCTCTCATTTCTTTTTTTTACACTTTAAACCTAATAAGTAAAAAGTTAATTTGGTTAAAAAGTGATTTTAAGCCGCAATGCATGCATGAAGTAAAAATTATGACTTAACAGTTAACTCTGAAAGTATATTTTTAATCAGAATCTAAGTTATTTATAAAAAAATTAAATCATTGCAAAGTTATGATTTTATTGACGCACGCGTAAATATAAAAATTTTACTATTGTATCTTTAATTTTTTTCCTCTTCGTTCTCTTCATTTCCTTTTTATTTTAAAATTTTGCAATCTACTTTTTAAATTGACTTTGACTCTTTCTTTTTAAATTTATAAATTCTTTATCCTACTCTAATGGCAAATATATTAAAATGAAAGACAAAAAAAAGCAATATTTTGGAATTTGATTTGCTGACCTTATTAAACCTCTTAGAGTACGTTGAATATTATTCGATTTTATTTTTTTATTTGATTTGATTTATTTTATTTTTTTACGCCTTTTTTATTTATTTTTGTGCTTGATTAAATTATTTATATTATTTTATAAAATAGAAACTAAAAAAAATAGAGTAAATCGTGTAAATGTAAACATTGTAGAATTAATTTGTCCCCACCACCCACCGAGGCACAGGCTTTGAGTCGGGATCATAATTTGGAAAGCGAGAGTGCGAAGGTGCTGCCTGGTGAAATGGCCCTCCCCATGTTTACACTTTTTCTTGACACCCAAACAGGAAAACCAATAGCATTAGGATAACCTGCACTCACTGAGCATATGTTGGAGAAGACCCCTATTTTTTTTTTTTAATTTTTTTGTTTGGTTTTGTATTTTATTTTTTTACTAAATTCTTTGTTATTCTGCAATAAAATAAATATAAAAAGTAGGGATTTAGATATAAATTTCTACTTTTATATTATTAAGATTTAAAAAAAACTAAACTGACTTCTTTCATCTTATTTTATTTTTTTGTTTTACTTTTTGATGTCTTGTAATGTAGGAATTTCTTTATTAAAGAAAATCTAAATACGATCCACATAAGTATTATAATTATTTGTATTATTTAATGAGTAGTGAATAAAAAAATACTTATTATATATAATTATAATTATTGATGAAAAATTACATCTTTTGTAAATAGTCATCTACTATGAACATGTGCAATTGGTATCATTTTATGAAAAAAGTATCGGTGCCTATAAAAAAATGCGTGTACATAAAATTTTGTATAAGTTTATCTGTTGGGATACATATATTGGAACCTGAATGACTAATGGTAGCAAATTATAAAGTTAAAATAGCTCATAAAGTATACATTTAAAAAATATTAAACATTATAATACATGAAAGAAAGTACTTATAATGGTATAACCGTCATCATTCATGTGTAGTGTTATTTATTTGAGTGAGAATATTTCACCATAGATGACACGGATAGTATAATAATCATATTCAATTATAAAGTTCTATGTGGCCCAACTGAGAGAATGTAAAAATTTTCTTCATTAAAGAAAATCTAAATATTATTCACATAGATATTATAATTATTTGTATTATTTAATGAGTGATGGATAAAAGAAAAATACTTATTATATATAATAATTATTGGTAAAAAGTCACATATTTTGTGGATAGACACTTATTATGAACAAATACAATTGTTATCTCTTGGTGAAAAGATTATCATTACCTATAAATAAGAGGGGTCTCTAACATAACTTTCAATAAAAATATCTTTGATTTATTAATAGTTTTTATTAAGATAAGACTATAAAATTAGAAGATGTACTCGTACATATATTTTTTAGCACTTAAACAATCATAATTGAAAATACTTAATTCATATTTCTACTGCGTTTATACATGTCTATTTTACTTACATGTGGTTGATAAAATCTAAAAAGTATGTCAAGCTAATGTTAAAAAGAATTGTCAAAATGAAAGAAATTCATAGAAATATAATTCCAAATATTTGGGATAGCTTTTCTAAGGCATTTTTTAGCGACAGTTTTTTGAGAGGCTAAATTTTAGGTTTTTTTTGGGTTCAGTATGATAAACAATATAAAAATATCATTGTTTTAACTAAGATTTTTTAACAAATTAGTGAAGAGATAAATAAAAAAACCCTTATAGAAATGTTAAAGTGCATTTTTGCTTTATTTGAATTTTTCATATATTTTGTTTAATTTCTTTTTTATTTTTAAATTTCTCGTCACAAGGAAATCTAAACATATATCCTTAAATTAACGATATGAAAAAAAAAAAAATAACTATTCCCTGCATGCGGCTGACTCCTCCATTTCTCTTCTAGCTTTACTTTTTTCTGCCCACTTGTATTTCTATCTTTATCGTTCTCTTTATGTTCAAATTTCTTCCTTTATTTATAAAACTCTTCGGTCTAATTCACCTCTATTGAAAGCAGAGGAACAGTAGTTTCTTCTGAGTAAAAACCATAGCTTCCAATATCGAAGATGGCTAAAAGCTCAGCAGATGAAGTGGAAGAAGACGAAGAAGCATTGTCGCTCTGTGATCTTCCCACCAATCCCGGCGACAATCTATCAACAAGAGAAGAAGCTCAATCTTCCAGGAGTAATGGAGAAGACTTCGATTTTGGCTCCTGGGTCGGCGGCGGCTCTGAGCTGACGGAACCCGAAATGTGCGCCGCCGATGAGGTCTTCTTCCAGGGCCAAATTCTACCGTTGCGCCACTCTGTAAGCTCCGACAGCGGCATCGCCGTGTTCCGAATCGATAGCCGGAATCCTAGCCGGTGTATTTCGAGGTCCGAGTCCATGGACCATTTTCGCTTCGGGGGGTTCGCAAGCGCAAGCAGTAGAAGCAGCAGTATAAGGAGTCAGCATTCATCAAGCAGCGGCAGCTCAACCACCACCGCCGCCGCCGCCGCAACTCACAAGCAGAGAATTCGAAACCAGTTCCATTCACACCCAAGTCCTACGCCCCAGATCCGGCTTTCGACCTCCCGGTACGCTAATTCCGTCGGCCACCGTGGCCGTAAATCCACCTTATGGAGCTTCTTCCGATTGGGTTTAGTTCGGACACCCGAAATTGAATTGCAGGACCTCAGGGCTCGCGCCACCGGTTTCGGTAGCCGGAACAGCAGTAGCAGCGCTGGAAGCAACGACAAGAGTGGCTCTAACAGTGAGAAGAAAAGGAAGCAAAGGTTCAACAATGGCGGATTATTATTTGCTGGGTGCAAGTGTTCTGTCGATGCAGTTGAGACGGTTTCTTCTAGAGCTGTCCCCGTCGTCGGCAAGGCTACCTGCGATAATTCGAAGGAGGCGCATGCAAAAGAAGATCAAAAAAAGGTAGCGGCGACGAAGAAGACGACGACGGCGAAGCAAGCGGCGTCGCGTCACCGAACGTTTGAATGGTTAAAGGAGCTTTCGCTTGCAGGCGCCCCAGAAAGCATAGACTGAAAGGAGCAGTGACGCATGCTGCTTTAACGTCTAGTTGTCCTTTAAATTAAACGAGTTTGTTTTGTTCAAGGAATTGATGATTTGATATCTGGGCGATGGGCAGTTAACTTTTTGTCTCTCTCCGTGTGTTGTATTTGTCGATAATGTTTAGGGTAATTAAATTAATTTGTAATGATTTAACTCTGTTTGCACGGCACAGTGCGGTTGGTGTGCGTGCATGTCGATTCTATTTGAATGAACTAAACAATTGTGTATTATTTATATAAATAAATTAAATTAATTATATATCACTAAATATATAACTAAATTATTATTTATTTTTAAAAATAAATTTAATTTATTTACATATTTGATCAATATAAATTTTATAAATAATTTATATACTAAAAATAATAAAATAAATAATAATCATCAAAATAGAACATAGATAAACTTTATGCATAGAATAACAGTCTCTTGACACTTGAGATAATTAGTATCATATGAATTTTGTTAATACTTAATATTTATAATTGTGTTATGTTATTTAATATATGAATCTAATATATTAAATTTATTGATCAAACTTTACTCTCAATTGATTAGTGGTAGTTTAGTGATAGGGAGGAGGCCAGATGGTGGATATGAGCAGAGGCAGTGGGAGTGGTGGGGTGGACTGGGTGGTGGTGGGAAGTTGAAATGGTGCAGTTGTGCCTAAGGTACAGTAGAGTTTGTAATAATTTTAAAATAGCATTAATTTTTTTATATAATTTTATAATTTAAACCCTTCGTATTGTAAATCTAATTGAGTATATTATTCATACAAAAGATTATATTTTTTAGACGTAGTCATGTGATTTGATCATATTTATTTAACTATTTATTATTAAAAAATATAAGTAGTTATTTATTTTTAAAAAATAATATAATCAAATAATGTGACTAATAATATTTAATAAATTTAAATTTGTATATAAATAATACAATTAATAAAATTTATTATATAAAATTAATACTAATTTAAAGCACAATAAATTGTCAAATTTTACTTTGTGGAAGGCATGGCAGTAACCCAATCTGGGTGGTGGTTGCCATGATTAAAGTGTGAACTTTGCTTTTGGATATGCCTGCTGTGTGGTGCGACAAATGGCATTTGCTGTCTGGCTGGAGAGAGAGTGTGTCTGTGAGTGTGAGAGAGGGCAAATTATTAGGTACCGACAACCGAATATATTTCTAGGTACTATCAGAACTGGGGGTCTGTGCTGTGCGTAAGGCACGGCACACTGTGTGAGTTAAATGATTTAATTTTTAAATATATATTTATAATTAAATTTATTTATTATGTAAATTTTATCGAGTTTATTTTTCATATGTTAAATAAATTTTTTTTATATCAGTATTTAAGTGATTGATTAATATCAGTATTTATAGATAATTGAATAGTAATTATAATTTTAAAAAATAATAATATAAAAGTTAACCAATCACTTAGATATTATACTGGTTAAATTTTGTGTTTTTATATAAATAAAAATTTAATATATTTTACGTAATGAATAAATTTAATTAAAAAAATATTTAAAAATTAAAACATTTAACTATGCTGCTGTGCATTGATGCACAATACAAACTCATGTGATGTGGTATTAAGGTTTACTTTTAATAAATGGATAATAAAAGATAAGTTATTAAATAATATATTTTAAAATAAATTTAATTTTTTGATTAAAATTGTAAAAAAATAAAAAAAACTAATTTTTAAGTTAGTTGCTAATTGGTCCCTAAATAGGTGCTTATTTGTGATTCAAAATTGTTGATAATATGAAAAAAAAAAATGTTGATTTGCATGTTAAGTTTATATATATATATATATATATATATATATACACACTAGTGCGTGCTGAGCGAGAAGTTTTAACATACATTTAATTTTAATTAATGATAAACTTTAATAACAGTTATCATATTGTAAAAATTCATCTTAAAAATTAAAAATAAAATATATGTAATTATTATTCACAAATAATTATCATATTAGATGTTAAAAGGCCTTTAAATATAGCATAAGAGAGTCATTGGCTTTTATTATAGCTAGCATCAAATTCATGCTATGCATGTGCTGAGCATCAATTTTTATAAAATTATTTTTAATTAACTATATATATTGATAATAGTCATTATGCTGCAAGGGAACACGCTGGAAAAAAATTAAGAAATATATAGTAATTATTCATAAATATCATCGATCTCCTACATTAATGTGAGACTTGTCACATGTGAGTATTAAACATAATTTTTTTTATGAAATTGCAATATTTACTGTAATTTACAATATAAAATTCGATAATCAACTACAAATAGACTTGTTAAAATAAAAATTAATTACAAATATTAATTTTCAGTAAAATTTGACACATTATGTGACACACATCAAACTTTTTGCATCTGACTACTTAAATGTACAAGTGGAGAACATGATTTTTGTTTATTTTTTTGTGAGACATATATAATTTTATTTAACTATAGTAGAACTTGTGATTTACCTGTCAAATGTTTTTTTTTAAGTGATTATTAATTTTTTTTCTTTCTCAATAAATGTCAAAGTCTCAAACAAATAATTGGTATTAGTATCACAAATTATTCACATGGTTTATTACGTTCAAAAGTTAACAAAACATGAAAAAATAAAATTAAAAGTGGGCAACTAATTACTTAGGGCCAATTAGTAATTAGTTTAAAAGTAAAATTTTTTTTTTTACATTTTTAACAAAAAAATTCAATTGAGTTCAAAGTAGATTATTTGATAACTTAGCTTTTAAGTTAGCTTTTTTTAAGTTAGTTGTTTAGATAAAATTTTTTTATTTTTTTGTTTTTTGTTCAAAGTTGACATTTTTATTTAATATTAAAAATTATATGTAGTTGGTAGTGGTAGTAAATAAGTTATGAATAAGAGATATTATTGTATTTTAAAAGTTGTGGGAGTTTGATTTGAATATTTTAGAAGTTTGTATTTTGATTTGGCTTTTTGACTTTTTTGCTTTTTTATTTGTTTACCAAATGGGTATGGACAATTTTTTTGCATTTTAAATCAAAAAGCCAAAAGGCTAAGTTGCCAATCAGGGCCTTCAAGTCTTGACCGTAGGGACCGGCGCTGAATTTTCACATTGGGGTAGCGAACGAATATGTAATAAAAAACTTCCAAACAAACATTTAAAATATTAACATTAAACAACACAAATTATGTAAACATCACTATCAAAGAAGTATTTAGTCAAGTCAACTACAAAAATATGATTAAATATTTATTGGATATATTTTTCTACACTTACAAATATTTCAAAAAAATATAAGATTGACATTATTGTTCCATTTATTTATAAAAATTATGCTCGATATTCTTTCATTACATAAAATGTATTTATAATTGAATCAATATCAAATCTTCGAGCAATGCCTTTCTCAATGTAGCTGAGCAAATAATTAGTTAAAAAATCATCTCGCATCTTGTTGCATAATTTAGTTTTCATAATCGTCATAGATGAAAATACACGTTCTATTGTTACTGTAGAAACTGATAAAATAGTAATATGACGAATCAATCTATCAAAAATTAGATAAATGATCGTTTTTTTGTTTTCACCAAAACTTGGCACAACTCATAAATTGTTAACAAGTTTTTGAATTCCACATGGTTGAGAATAACAAAGGTCATAATTTTGCAACTGAAATTTCAAATATAATTTTTCTTGATCCGTGAAGTCGTCGGGATAGCGTTTATCTGCAAGTTTACAAATACTTTCAATATTAAAAAATATATAATTATCCCGAGAATCTTAAGCAGAACTACGAACAAGCAATTCCAAAAAAAAAATTTAGGGAGGTGAATTTATATAATTTTTAAATTTTTGAAAAAATATCTTAAGAAGGCGAACTTATATAATTTTTAAAATTTTTGAAATAATACTACCATAATACTTTTAAAAATTTAAAATTTAGAGATAGCGGCGCCCCCAGTTGCCTCCCTCTCGGTCCTTCCTTGCTTGGCAGTAGGTAAAAAGAAAAAAAAAACATACAAACCAACAAACATCCAAATAGAAATGGTAAAACTGTAATTTGGGCGGTTGATAAGTGGAGAAAAATGGCCAAATTCCCCATTTTTTTAGAGAAGGCATTTGGAAAAAATAAATATTCTTTGCTAGATTCTCATGCCTTCAGGGAATTTAATAATTTGTAATGAAGCAAGGGGTATTTAAGTAAATTTAGTAATGTTAAATTGGAGGAGAAAAGATTCGGTCCCTTGCCACTTTTTATTTAGTTGTAGATATATATGAAATGTCCGTATTCGATTCCCTACTCTATGTTTAGAAAAATAGGGAATTTATTTTTATTTTTTTATAGTGTTTATGATAATTTATTTTATAATTTGAACAATTTATATTATAAAATTTATAAAAAAAATATATAATTTATATAAAAAATATTAAGTTGATCAAATATCAGTAACTACAAAATTGAATCATATTTTTTTAAGAAATTAGTATAAATATATTTTTGAGAGTCGCTTATGTGTGTGTATATATATATATATATATATATATATATATATATATATATAAATTAA
>JAOTRH010183110.1:0-11927 GCA_034768845.1 Heliamphora exappendiculata | reverse complement strand
CCGGTCGTCAGCAGGGAAACGCGTGGCATGAAGGGGGTGCTCCTGGACAGTCTTGGGGTGCGGTGAAACCGGGAAAGAGGGGATTGTAGTGCGTGGCGGCCCAAAGCGCCCGCGGGTCCGGCAGGCTTCAGAAGATCCACTGCAGGCGCGCCTCGTCGATGGCCACCCGCGTGCCCTTGCTGTGGTCCAGGAATCCGACCAGGGAAATCTTCAAAGACGGATCGTTCGGAATCGCCTGCAGTGCCTCCCGCAGCGCGCCCTCGGCCGCATCAGGCTGCTTGGAACCGTTGTAAAACTGGGCGAGCCGCAGCCAGTCTGATGCCACTTTTGGCCTCAGGGCCGTGACCGCTTTGTATTCCGCGGCAGCCTCGGCCAGCCGGCCGGAATCCCCGTATAGCTGCGCCAACAGCACGTGCATGTCCGGCGAAGAAGGATGCGTCTTCAACGCCTGCTGCACCAGGGATTCGGCTTTGTCGAATTCGCCCTTGGCCCGGTAGACGCCTGCAAGGGCAGCGACGGCATCCTCGCTGCTCGGCGCAAGCTTGTTGGCACGCTCCGCTGCCGCTTCGGCGCCAGGGATGTCCTTCTTATGCATCAGGTAGACTGATTTGAGAACCAGCAGCTCTGCCTGATCCGGATGCAGCTTAAGTGCATTCTCCAGGGTCTCGGAGGCGCGATCTGCCGCTCCATGGAACTCGAGCAGCTTGATCAACGCCACTGCAGCATCCAGATTGTCTTTCTCGGGCGAGAGTTCGATTGCCGCCTGGTATGACTGCATGGCCGGCACCAGATGATCGAGTTTCTCTTCAGCCTGACCCAGCTTGTAACGCGCCTGCGCGTCCTTGGGATCAATCTGCAGCGCATTTTGAAATTCGATGACTGCCTTGTTGTAGTTCTGCTCCTGCAGATACTTGTCGCCCCGCTCTTCATGCGCGATCTTGCGGGTCAGCTTGCCGCTGCAGCCCGTGATGGCACAGATGCATAGGACAACAACGGAAACCGCCGCGGCGGACCGTGTTAGAATTTGGTCTCGCATGATGATTACTGACGACCCTGAGTGGACAGCCGGGTGATGGTACGCAGTACGTATGACAGCAGCGTGACCCGGTATGAGTGAGGGTGGCGTCACCCATGCGTTGCGGCAAGCAGCAGATCTGCATCGTCAGGGTGATTTGCAGGCGGCGCTCAGGATGTATCGGCAAGTCCTGGAATCGGCACCCCTCCACGCCGAGGCCTTGCACCTGGCTGGCGTGGCAGAGGCCCAGACCGGCGCCTACGCGCCAGCGTTGGACCTGCTCCAACGGGCTTCCCGATTGGACCCGCTTAATCCGTTCGTCCAGATCAATCTGTGTTCGACGTTAAGTTCAGTGGGCCGCCATGCGGAAGCGCTCACGGCGGCCACTGCAGCCTGTAGCACTGCACCGGATCTGCCCATGGCACATGTGTTGCGCGGCGACCTGCTGCACGCGAGCCATCGCTTCGATGAGGCGGCTGCATGCTTTGCACGCGCCGTTGCGCTCACCCCCGGGGACGCAGCCACGCTCATCCGGCTCGGCAACGCGCTCGTGATGACCGGTAGATTGGTGGACGCGGAGCAGGCGTTCTCCCAGGCGGCAGTTTTCGACCCAGGCAGCGCGGAAGTCTGGAAGCAGCAAGGTCTTACACAGCTGTTGCTGCAGAAGCATCCGGAGGCGCTCTCCAGCCTTGATCGCGCGCTCAATCTGGGACCAGATAACGCCGATACCCATCATGCACGGGCTGTTCTACTTCTGACCCTGGGCGACTACGCGCGGGGACTGCCAGAGCTGGAATGGCGCTGGCGGGCTGCTTCAACCTGGAGCGGCCGCGACCGGCGTGAATACTCCCAACCACAATGGACCGGCAAGCAGGGCCTCGCAGGCAAATCCATCCTGCTCTACAGCGAACAGGGCCTTGGAGACACACTCCAGTTCTGCCGCTATGCCAGCCGGGTCGCGGAGCTCGGCGGATCGGTCATCCTGCAGGTACAGCGACCATTGATGGGACTCATGAAGCGACTGCCTGGCATCTCCAGGGTGATGGCTCACGATGAGCTCCCGCTGCTGTTTGACTATCATTGTCCACTGATGTCGCTGCCGCTCGCGTTCGGGACCCGTCTGGATAGCATTCCGGCACCCTCCGCCTACCTGGCTGCCGACCCGGACCGGGTACTTGCCTGGCGACAACGGCTGGGACCGCACAGAGCACCGCGGGTGGGCCTCATGTGGAACGGGAATCCCGAGAATCTGCAGGATCGGTACCGGAGTTTTTCGCTGTCGGACTGGCTGCCGCACCTGCCAAGCGGCTTCGACTATGTCAGCCTGCAGCGATTCGTGCGGGATGAGGACCGCCCGGCGCTGGCCAGTGGCATGATCCAGGACCTGTCTGCAGAACAGCATGTATTCGACGACGCGGCAGCACTTTGTGAGTGCATGGACTTGGTCATCAGCGTTTGCACCAGCATCGCTCACTTGGGTGCTGCGCTGGGCCGGCCAACGTGGATTCTACTTTCTCAGCGCGCTGACTGGCGCTGGCTGCTGCACCGCACCGACACGCCCTGGTATCCGACGGCTCGTCTGTACCGGCAGCGCACTATCGGCGACTGGCCCGGTGTGTTCTCGGACGTGGCCTCGGATCTTATCCGCGAACTTCGCTGAGCAACGTGGGTATGCGGGCGCAGACATCCGCCCAGTCGCCCAAGGTCGTTTGACGCAACAGGCGGGCGGATCGATACCAGGGCGTGTCCTCACGCTCGGTCAGCCAACGCCACGCAGCCGAACGATGCAACAGCATCCATGTCGGCCTGCCAAGACCCGCGGCCAGATGGGCAACACTGGTGTCCACGCTGATCACGAGATCAAGGCAGGCGCAGAGTGCAGCGGTATCACTGAAATCATGCAAATCCGCCGAGTGATCGGCGATCCACGGTTGCTGCTGCAGATACACGCGGTCTTCCTCCGGCAGATGCTTCTGCAGGCTGTGGTACTGATGTGCTTGCGGCAGGCTGGCGCTGAGCTGGTGGAGCGGCAGGCTGCGCAGACCGTCATGGATTTTCGAGGCCGTTCCGCGCCATGCAATACCAATGCGCAGCCCATTGCACGGCGGCATTCTGTCCTGCCATTCACGCATTTTCCACGAATCACAGGCAAGGTATGCATCGGGGCGCGGAATGCTTGCAGGCGTGGTGCCGAAAGCCAGCGGCAGACTCAGCAGCGGGCAGTCGAAGTCAGTTGCAGGAACAGGCGCTCCTTCTGCGATGATCCGCGAGACACCGGGCAGGTCCGCCAGCATGCTGATCAACGCGCGCTGGACCACGAGTGTTACCTCTGCACCCAGTTGCGCAACGAGTGGTACATACCTGCAGAATTGCAGGGTGTCGCCGATCCCCTGCTCGCAGCGGATGAGGATGCTCCGGCCTTGCAGTGGCTCCTGTCCCCGCCATGGAACACTCCCGGCAGCCGCTGCCGGCGCTCTGATTCCTCCCAGTCGCCAGCGGGACTCGTATAGCTGCAGCCCCGGCGCCCAGTCACCACGCATCAGCAGCACGCCTGCCATGTTGAACTGGACGCGCGGGTCTTGCGGGTCCAGCGCCTGCGCACGTTCGAGCAACTCGAGCGCGGTATCCAGCTGCATCAGCTGCGCTGCCACAACACCTGCCAACAGCAGCGTCGGAATATGCCGTGGCGTCTGCTGCAGCAGGGACAGTGCCCGCGCCAGCGACTGCTCCAGCTCGCCAGCCTCGTAGGAACCGAGAATGACACGGTACTCCCGGTCAGCGTCGACCATGACCTAAGGCGCCTTGACTGATCGTGCCCTGACCTGATCTGCGAACTGGGCGCGGAGATTGAAAAACGCCTGCAGGTACTGGCTGCGGCCCTCGGCAAGAAAGGCGATCTTCAGTGCATCCAGCGCCATGAGAGGCGCACCCAAGGTGCTGATCGGTGAGTTCGAGCACGGCAGGCGCATGGAATCGAACGCACGCACCTTCCACTGGGCCTCGCTCGCGAGCATGGCCGACGCCACCCGCTCGATTACGAACACCTTGGCTGCAGCTGCCCCCGACTGGTATTGCAGCGGAGCATTCAGAGCGCGCCCCACCTCACTCTGATCACCGGTTTCTGCCAGCTCGAACAGGCGCTCGCAGCGCTCGAGCCACGACTTCCAGAACCGGCCCCGTGCGATGAAGTAGTTGCAATACACGGTATTGCGGGAGCAACCGACGGATTCCTGGATGCGGAACGACGGGGCAACCAGTGCTGCTGCCTGCTCAAATACCGTGCGTGAGGCAGGATGCGCAAGCACGCCCTGCTCCCAGGCGTTCAGGAAAAACGCTATCTGGTCGAAGAAGGGTGAAAACAACAGGACGTCAGCCTCCGAATTTGACGCGACGAACTCAAACACTGCAGCCGGTTCCAGCCGCGTCTTGGTCCTGAATGCCGGCGAGAGAAAACCGTAGAAGCTGTCATCTTCAGGGGGTTCCCGCAGCAGGCGATGCCGGATCGGCCAGTACTCCCGCCAATCGGGACGTTCATTGCGGGAGTTATCCAGTGGCAGATAGTCGTGTTCAACCATCCGCCGTGTCTC
This sequence comes from Heliamphora exappendiculata, assembly GCA_034768845.1. Classification (NCBI taxonomy): domain Eukaryota; kingdom Viridiplantae; phylum Streptophyta; class Magnoliopsida; order Ericales; family Sarraceniaceae; genus Heliamphora; species Heliamphora exappendiculata. The sequence goes on along the minus strand of JAOTRH010183110.1, from coordinate 7,325 downwards.
ATCAGAGTAATAAATCTGAAATATCTTAAGGCCGGGCATCGCGGCCGGCGCCGGCGAGGAAGGTTTAGACATGACGACGTCAAGCCAATGGAAGGGAAATTTGCCATCGCAGTATATCTCGACGCTCGATGCCATGCGGCGGCTGCAGGCAGCGGCATCTGAAGCCTTTCGACGTGGCGCTCAGCATGACGGCCAACTCCTGCTGCAGCGGGCACTGGAGTTGCACCCCACCGATCCGGATACCTGGTTCGCACGTGCAGCACTGCTGCAGCAGCTGCAACACCCCGGTGAAGCGATTGCAAGCTATCGCGAAGCGATTCGCGGCCGCCCGGGATTTCCCGAGGCGTTCAGCAACATGGCGGTCGCGCAGCGCGCTCTGCGCCAACTCCCGGAGGCCAAGGCCAGTGCCGACAGGGCATTGGCCCTGCGTCCGGCCTATCCTCGCGCCTTGAACAATCGCGGCTTGATCTGTCTCGACGCCGGCAGCAGGGAGGCCGCCGTAGCGGACTTCCGCTCTGCGTTGACTCTTGAGCCACGCTTTCTTGAGGCGCAGCACAACCTGGCGACTGCGCTGATGTTGCTGCATCGCTATGGCGAAGCGCGTGAAGCGTTCGAACGTCTTCCCGGCGACTTTCCGCATGCATTGGGTAATGCGCAGTTCGCCCGCCTCAGCGACTGCGATTGGCAGGGCTACGATGCGCGGACCGAAGCCATCATCCACGGAATCGCCAATGGCCTGCCCGCGGCCACCCCGATGACCTTCCTCAGCATGTGCGGAGCACCAGCCCATCAGCTGCTCTGCGCGCAGGCTTATGTGCGAGCGCAATACCCGCCCGGCGCTGCATTGGCGCCCCGGCTGCGCGCGGATGACCGTCGGATCCGCGTCGCATACCTCTCCGGTGACTTTGGCGAGCATGCCGTGAGCTACCTGCTAGCGGGGGTGCTCGAGCGGCATGACCGAGAGCGTTTTGAGGTTTTCGCCTTTGCCTGGGGCAGGCGCAACGAGGGCGAGATCAGGCGCCGGATAGAAGCTGCCATCCCGAACTTTCATCCAGTGGATCATCTGCCGGACGGCGCCGTGGCGCAGATGATTCGTGAAGTGGGAATCGACATCGCAGTGGACCTGGCGGGGCACACCGAAGGCCAGAGGACCGGCATTCTGGCGCTACGCCCAGCGCCGGTGCAGGTCAATTTCCTCGGTCTGCCCGCAACGATGGGTGCACCCTATATCGACTATCTGATTGCCGACGAATTTGTCGTACCGGCGGATCAGGAGCCGGGTTATGCCGAGCGGATCGTGCGGCTGCAGGGGGGATTCCAGCCGAACGATGACCGGCGCCCTCCTGTTCCACCCACTGCGCCGCGCGCAGCCCTAGGACTGGCCGATGACGCCTTCGTGCTGTGCTGCTTCAACCGCAGCAGCAAGATCACGCCTCATCTGTTTTCGGTGTGGATGCGTCTGCTTACGGCTTCACCAGCTGCCGTGCTCTGGCTGCCGGCGACCCATCCCGCGGCAGAGGCCAATCTGCGCCGAGAGGCCGTTGCCGGCGGAGTGGACCCGCATCGATTGCAGTTCGCGAGCCAGGTGCCTTATCCGGAGTATCTCTCCCGGTACCGGCACGCCGATCTGTTTCTCGACACCGCACCCTTCAATGGCGGCACCACGGTCAGCGATGCACTGACCATGGGCGTGCCCGTGGTGACACTTGCCGGACAGAGCTTTTCCAGCCGCATGGCAGGCAGCTGCCTGCAAGCACTCGGCTTGACTGACCTGATCGCAACCTCAGTCGAACAGTATGAAGAGATCGCACTCTCCCTGGTGAAAAGTTCCGACCGCCTGGGGCAAATCCGCGCGCATCTGACCCAGGCCCGGCAGCAACACCCGTTCTTCGACACGGACCGGTACCGGAAGCAGTTGGAGGCGGCCTACGAACAGATGGCCGCGCGCCACCTGCAGGGTTTGCCCGCGGAATCGTTTTCCGTCGGGGATGCCGCAATTGATGCCACTTTGCCTTAACAGGCCAGAGACCTGAATGTCACTCACCCCGCTGGTCAGCATCATCACGCCGACCTACAACCGCAAATGGTTTCTGCTCCAGGCCACACGTTGGATCGGCAGTCAGACCTATTCCAACTATGAATGGCTCATCCTGGATGACAGCCCGGAACCCTGTCAGGAGTTGGCAGCCAGCAAAGATCCACGAATCCGCTATCAACACACGGCGGAACGATCCTCCATCGGCGGCAAGCGCAACCGGCTGGTAGAGCTTGCGCGCGGCGATCTGATTGCCCACATGGACGACGACGACTATTACTCCCCGCAATATCTGCAGGCGATGGTCGGTCTGCTGCAGTCAGAAAAGGCCGATTTCGTGAAACTCAGCGGCTACTTCCTGTATGACCTGAGACACGATTTTTTTGGCTACTGGGAGTTGCGCCGGACTGAAGGGCTGCAATTCGGGTGCTACGCCAACGTCCTTCGCGTCCACGTGGTGGGGCCGGAGGAGGCCGCGACACTGTCCGACAACTATCTCGGCTACGGATTCAGTTATCTGTACCGCCGCTCGCTTTGGGGCCAGGCCCGCTTCGGCGACTGCAACCTGCGTGAGGAAAGCGACTTCACCAACGCCATTCGTGGCACTGCCAGAATTCATTGTGCAGATGATGGCATGGGCCTGGTGCTGCATCTGCTGCACGGACGCAGCACATCGAGCTGCCATCCGCAGTACCGGCTGCCGCGATTTCTGTTGCCGGGGCTGTTTCCCGGCGCCGATCCGTTCCTGAACGGCGCGCGGGCACAGCAGCCGGCACCCGCGCCCACCCAAGTGGTACTCTGACTCAGGCGGGAGCGGCGTCCAGGCGCAACAGCGGGGTGATGTGCGCGGCGTAGCGTTTCCAGCGCTGTACAGAGCCGCTGTTGATCTTCTGCCGGACCTGCCAGCGGCTGAAGGTACGCACCTGGCGCTGGGTCTGCTGGAACTCGAGGCAGGCGTCGCTCCACTGAAGGCCGGTGAACTCAATCATTCTGCGGCTATAGAGTTCCGGCTCCGAGACCAGACCTTCGTAGGGTACCTCCAGAATGGTGCCCGGAGGCAGCTCACGCTGCCAATGAGCCATCATGCGCCGGTATTGCTCATAGTAATGGGCCAGATGTTCCAGATCGGTGGAGTAGGGATGCCCCACATGGAAGTTCTGAAAGTAGATGGACAGACAGGTATCCACGGGATTGCGCGTCATGTGGATGATCCGCGCGCCGGGTATCGCGGCACAGATCAAACCGAGATTGAAGAAGTTCGCCGGCATCTTGTCCACGGCGTACTGTTTCCCCGGATTCAGCCCATCCAGGAGCGCATCGTATTCTGTGGCCAGCGACGCCGTGAGTGCAGGCGTTGGCGCAACTTCAGGATCAATGCTTTCCAACCTGGACCAGGCCGTCGTCCAGAACGGCAGCTCGCCGGCACCGAAAACAGCGGGGTGTGAGGCGAGAATCTGCTCTGCGAGTGAGGTGCCCGATCGGGGCATTCCCGCCACGAAGATCGGCCGGTGCCGCAGCATGGATGCGTTCTGTGCCGCTTGTGCCGATGTGATCCAGGCTGCGTCAACGCGGCTGCACAGCCGGTTGACCCGCTCCTGCAGCTGCAGCGGATCGTGAGGCCGGTGGTAGGCCTTGGCGGCCTCGTTGGCTTGCCGGTAGTGGGCAAACGCCCGATCGTAATCACCAACATCGTCCAGGAACTTGCCCATTGCAAACCACAGTGCCGCCGCATCGCGGGCGCGTCGCGGCCGGGCAATCAAATCCTCCGCCTGCGCCAGCCAGGGCGCATCGGCCACTGTCATGCGGCGGGTCGCCGCGACTCCGGCCCAAGCGGACGCCGAATTACCATCCAATGCAAAGGCTTCGCGATACAGTGCCTCGGCACGTTCGAAATTGCCGCCATCCACGGTGATTTCAGCCAGGGTGACCCTGGCGAGGGTGGCACCAGGGTCCAATTCAAGAGCGCGCCTGAGATTGCCTTCTGCGGCCGCATCGTGACCCAACACGCGCTGGATGCTGGCCAGGTTGGTGAGCATCTCGGGTGAGTCAGGGTCAAGCATCAGGGCCTGGCTCGCCTCAGCCAGGGCCTCATCGCCGTGACCGATTTCGCGCAATGCACTACCCAGATTGCTATGCGCCTTGACGTGATTGGGATTTCGTTCCAACGCGGCTCTGTAGCTGGTTGCTGCGGCCTCGTAGTCACCCAGGTCCATCAGCGCATTGCCCAGGTTGTTGTGCATCTCCGCCGAATCGGGCCTGAGCGCCACCGCCTCGAGGAACACATCCCGCGCCGCTGCCGGCTGCCCCGCCTCGCGCAAGGCATTGCCGAGATTTGCACGCACCTCGGCTGAATCCGGCCGCAGTACCAGGAAGCGTCGGAAATACAGCGCGGCCTGCTCGGCCTGCCCCATAGCCTGCAATGCCCCAGCCATCAGCAGCAGCGTTTCCAGATGCTCCGGCTGCATGACCAGGGCCCGCCGGTAGCTCGCAATCGCCTCCTGTGTCCGGCCCAGCGCCTGCAACGAACGTCCCAGCTGGCTATGAGCGTCGTGAAGATCAGGCGCCAAGGCCAGGGCACGGCGGTGTGCGCGGATGGCGTCTTCCTGGCTACCCAACTCCCGCAACACGATGCCCAGGTTGTTCTGTGCCAGCGCGAAGTCCGGATCGAGCCGTACGGCTTCCTTGAAAGCTGCTGCCGCAGCCTGCAGCTGTCCCTGGTCCCTCAGTACACTGCCCAGATTGCTGTGAGCCTTGGCATATTTCGGATCGATCGCCAGGGCACGCCGGTGCGCCGCCGCAGCGGCATCCAGATTGCCGCGTGCCCGCAATACGTTGCCCAGGTTGCTATGCGACTCGGCGTCCCTTGGTGACAGCCGCGCCGCCTCCTCCAGTGCCTCGAGCGCATCCCGTCCCTGGCCGTGCAACGCAGCTGCAAGCAGCTTCCAGTGGGCTGCGACTCCAGGCTGCTCGGCAATCAGGCCACGCGTGGCGCGCTCCAGTTCCGCATGCTGCCCTGCCTGCAGCAGCTTGAGAAGCTCCGGCAGGGCGGGTCTGACCGCTGCAGCCGGAACACTGTTGCCGTCCGACTTTCCGCAGCACTTCTTGTATTTCAGTCCGCTGCCACAGCTGCAGGCATCGTTGCGGCCGATCTTGGCGTTCATGTCTTGCCTGTCAGGCGGGCAGCTTCAAGGATGCGGCGCCCCGGTGGCTGAGGCACCGTCCGTGGCATCCCCGGCGCTCTTCGTCCGCAATTCAAGCGCCCGCGCACGGTAGCGATCCACCAGGTTGTCCAACCGGTTGTGCGTGATCTGGGTGAACGGCTCGTGGACTCCAACCCGCGTGAACAGTCCCACATGCTCATAGCGATCGAGAATCTGGCCGTTGAGCTCGTACAGCGACAGATTGTCCGCTGCGCATTGGTCGTAGGCCGCATTGCGCCCGGCCATCTGCCCCTTCAGTTGATCTCTGTCGGTCTCGATCACCTTGAGCTGGTTGGCGGTATCCCGGAACCGGGTGACCAGTTCATTGATCCGGTCCTTGTTCTGCTCCGCGCTTTTTTCTGCCGCCTGCTGAGCCGCTTTCAGTTCAGCGGCATTAGCACCCGCTGCAGCACTGGCAAGGGCTTTGAGAGCATCCCGCTCTTTCTTGACCGACTGCAGTTCGGTGTGCGCGGCATCCAGGTCGTGCTTGAGGCCGTCCACCTGGGCCTGCAGGCTGGTTTTTTCGGCCGCCAGCTGCTGGTACTGCTGCACAATCCGCTGCGTCTCACTGCCACCACCCCCACCTTCGCGAGGCGCCTGAGCCTGCACCGTTCCAGTGACGATCAGCATCGGCGCCACTGCAAGCAGCAGGAATCGCATGACCGGTTTCATATCGGCGTGCTCCTAGTCCTAGAACCGCGCACCCAGGTCCAACTGGATGGTATCGACGCCGAAGGGCGTGCCGTCGATTTCGTTGGCGCTGAGATAGCGCAGTCGTGTCCACAGCTTGTTGGCCAGGGCGTAATCGACCACCACGTAGTAACCGCGGGCGTTGGTGCCACCGAAGTAGTGGAAGTCGGAATCCGTATAGGCGTCCATGACCGCATCACCCTGCAGGTAGCGGTAGCCGATGGTGGCCTTCCAACTGCCGCGATCCACCACCGTCGGATAGCCGAAGGCCACTTCGGTCTGCCCACCCAGGTTGCGATGCACGCTGGCCGGAGCGACACCGGTACGCGCAATGATGTCGTTGTAGTTGTAGGCGACGTTCTTCACGCCATCCACGGTCCAGCTCAGCTGATAGCGTCCGAGGCCGATGGCATAGGTGGCATTGGCATTGACGAGCCGGAACTTGGACGCATACGCGAACAGGTTGGACGTCGGATCGGCACCGTTGGCAATGTCGAACACCGTGTTGCCATAGCGCATGAACTGCGGTGCGGTGTAGTTGTACAGGCCCGGTGAGCCCACCGGATTGGCCCGGCCGGTGACATTGAAGTAGTCGTAGAAGGCGCCGGCGACACGCAGCCGCTGCGCATCGCCCCAGCGCAGGTTGGTGCCAATCTCGCCGGCCACCAGCCACTTGTCCTGCGGCGAGAACTGGATCTCCTGCAACGGCTGACCACCCACCGTGAAGAAGACGTCGGATTGATCCGGACTGCCATCGCCGAGTCCGAGCCGATAGGTTGCCGCGGCCCCCGTGAAGGTCAGGTCGCTGTGGAAGATCAGGTTGGTCGGCGTTTCGTAGGGGTTGAGGAACCGTCCCACTTCCGCGGTCAGCCAGGGGAAGCGCTGCGCATTGCGTTCATCCACCCGGATGAAGAGCTCGTCCAGGCCGAACTGGTATGGCGCGGAACCGTCCACCGTCTGCGTCTCGGACACCAGGTCGGTGGTGTTGCCGGTCGCCAGGCGTATGCCGGCCGTGACCGAGTCGGTCACTTCGTCCTCGACGCCCAGATGTACCCGGCCGCGGAAGCGGATGCGCGGCTCATCGTCGTCAAGCAAGGCATTCTGCCCGGCCTTGGCGATGGAGCCGGCCTGGTTGATCGCATAGTAGTTGAAGAACAGGTCAGGGTTTGCGTTGCCGCCGTCATAGAGCAGCGACTCCTCACGCAGCACCACGTCCCCGTACAGCCGCACCTTGCCGATCCAGTCCGGCAGCGCCGCCGGCACGCCCCACTGCTCGGTCTTGGCCTCCTGGACCACCTGCTGGGTCACTTCAGGCTTCACCTGCTCCGCCACCTGTTTGGCGATCTCGTCCTTGACGATCTGCGGTACGTAGGGGACGCGGACCGCGCCTTCATCGGCCT
>JAOTRH010183099.1:0-11927 GCA_034768845.1 Heliamphora exappendiculata | reverse complement strand
TTTTATATTTTTATTTTACTTATTTTTGTATTTAGTAATTTTTTATTTTTTAATTAAAAATTTTTAAATAAAATTTTCTAATTAAAAACAAAAAACAAAAAATAAAGAAAACAGGAGATATAAGTGTGAAAACAAAGAAATTAAGGGGTGTAAGTGTGAAAATACTATTTTTTTGTCCAAAAATTAACAAAAAATTAACTTCTATAAAAATTAAAAAATAAATAAGTGCAGTGATATTTCAGATAATAGTGGGGTGAAAGTGATATAATCTTAAATAGAGAGGGTGTAAGTATAATATACTTAAAATTTAATAAATTAAATAATTAAAAAAAATCACTAAAAATAAAAATAAATAAAGTGTAATAAACATATCAAGTAACTATCCTCCAAACCAAATTTAGTTAGTTCATACAGTAAAATTTGTCAATATTTTTACAAATAATTTTTAATTTATTAGTATTAATTGTTGTATAGCATTATCAGATTAGAAAAAAATATTTGTACACTAAAAGGCATATTATTTTACAAAGAATATTGAGTTAACTATTATTAATTGTTGTATAGTATTATTAAATTGGAAAAATGCTATGTACAACAGTGAAGTATATTAAAAATTACATGAAATACTCACAAATGCATGTATTAGAGGACAAAGCAATAGTGCTGTGCCTCAAAGGCAAATAATTAAGTAATTTTTTATTATTTAATTAAAAATATTAGATGAATTTCATTTTATAAATAAATTACAAACTTGATCAACTTTACATAATTAGCAAATTAGATCATCGTGAATTTAATTTATTGACTTATTTGATTTTGTAAATTTTTTGTCTTTAGTGAATTTTTTTATTATTTAGTCAAATTATTATATTTTTTAAACTATTCTCATTAAGACGAGCTAAAAAAATAAAAAATTTTAATCAAAATATAAAAAGATGTTAAAAAAAGACAAAAATAAACAAAAATAAACAAAAATAAATTAATAAGCCAAATTTTATAACATTTAAGCTAAAATAAACAAAGATAAATTAATAAACCAATAAACAAGATTTTCCCAAACAGGGCAATAATTAAAGTCACAGTATGCACTTCATATTTCTTTTTTAAAAAACTCATATTTTGATTATTCTAATTTTGACTAATGAAATATAGTTAGCTTTTATGAATTCATTTTTCAAATCATACACAGAAAGGTATGCATAAAGTTTTATTAAAAACTTAAATAAATAAAAAGTAATATTAAAATATACATATAAAAATAAATAAATAGACAAAATAACCATATGACTTTTACACTTTTAACTAGTTAGTAAAAATAAAAATAATTATTCGGTGCTCTTAAAGTATCATGTGATAAATTTATGTAATATTTTTACTAAATGTGATAACAATAAATTTTAAGGTAAAAATATAATGACTCATATTTATTATATAATTAAAAAATAAAAAATAATTTACATCATATAAATTATAATTATTTATTTATTAAAATTATTATATAATATCGCATATATGGTAGATTGAGAGTGCTTAATAATTTGTCTACTCAGTAGCTTGTAGATGCTATAATTACCAATTGGGAGAGGTGCCTACTTCGTGCTACACACAGTAGGAAGTGTATGAGTTTAAAAATATCTTATTTAGAATTCAAAAATTTTATCGAAATTATTTATTATATTAAAATTATTAAATATATAATTTTTATAAAAAAATCAGATCAATTGAACATTTGTAATCATATAATCTAAATATGTTTATTTAATAATTTATTCTTAAAATATTTTAAATTAATTATTTTTTTAAATAAACATACTCTAGTCATAATAATATTTAATTGACCAGAATAGCTCACTGCAAAAACCCCAAATTCCCAATAACATCATGTGACATCAAGTTTGGCACAATTAAAGGAAAGAAAATTGTTAGTCATGAAAATTTTGATATATATATATTTGCGAGTTAATTTTTTATTTTTTACTTAATTAACACATTATTATTAAAAAAAATAATAAATTATACTGATTTTTTTTTAGAATTTCGATCAAATATATTTAATTTTATATTTTTGAATAAATTATATTTTTCTCTCTTATTATTAAAAATTTTATTATATACTCATTCAATTCGTCAGAATTCTATCTATGAACATGTGCTGCCAACAATTAAATAAAATTTAATTTTCAAATTACCCCCATATGAGTGCGACTAGCCTATTAGTGCTATCCTCTTTTTAATCCCGCTTCCCAATATGGTTTACTAATATTTTATGGAGTAATTTAATTTTTAATTTTATTTAAACAATTTATTTAAGTCTTACCATCGTTTAGTAAATAACTAATTCACAAAATTTTTATTTTAACCACCATACTAAAAGTATTTTTATTTATTTATTTTGTCATTCTTGTAGAATTATTTATAAACTGATAACTCTTTTCTAAAACATAGCAAAAGTTAAAATTTCAAAAGTATTTTCATTTCATATTTGTTATGTGTATTAAACTTTTCACTATCAAATGCAAATTCAATTTCTATATATAAAACAATACGTAATATGGTAATCTCTCTAGAGAATTAAATACAATTTTTATATTTTTAAGAGTGATAAAACTTTCACAAATCTTCAAAGTATCAAATCGCCGGTGTAGGAAATGAAGATCAAAAGTGAGAAACTCTCTTTGAACCTTTTTTCTTTTACTTTCTATACAAAATGTTAATATGGAACTTTCCATTGATTCATCTATTCACTTTTTCATGTTTTCAAAATCGTTGTTATATTTTGAGAATCCTAACCGCGGCGTACAAATCGTCCATAAATCTTCTTTATTTTAATTTCTGTACAAAATTTTAATATGAAACTTTCGATTGAGTCATCCATTATCATTTTTTGTTTGTAAAATTGTTGTTATATTTTGAGAACCCTAATCGTGGTGTAAATTAAAAATACTGTGTCTATATTAGTATAGCAAACCATTATCATTTTGCACTGATTTTCACCACATATCCATATTATCATAGCAGACTATTATCATTTCGCACTGTTATTATTGACAAAACTTATATTACCATATTAACATGTTCTGCATGAAACATAATGCCGTTAATTTGAACAAGTATTTCATATGCAATAGATTAATATTCACATTTCTAATAAAATAAAATAAAAATTTGAATAAAAAATGTTATCATTTTCAGCAACTATGAGACACAAATGGAATACATCAAATAAAATACAAATAAAAAATAGATATGTGATTACACGTTCAGCAACTACAATGTCCACACACAAATGGAATACATCAATATTAACAAACTGCATCCAAACGAATCGACTGCTCATCCATAAGAAATGGCGTACCTTGAAAAAATGACTAACAAATAGTTTTTTGATTGGAGGTGAAATAGTTTTTGGGTAACTCACCAATGCAATGTCTTCCCTAAAATGCAAGTAATGGAAATGCTTTCTCCCATGCATTCACCATAAGCGAGTGATTCTGTAGCATTATTTTTTAGCTTATGTTGAAGAAATATTACCAAAAATATTATTTTTATGAAATGCTAATAAGATATCATTCCATCTTAATTAAAAGGATTGTAAAGTTTTTATAAATAAATTTAACCATGGAATGTAATAGTCATATTACTCCGTTAGCATTAATTCATTCACAAAATTCATGGATAGTAATTTGAGAGTAAAAAAGTCACAAAATATATAAAAAAGATCTCATGTGATATGAGTTTATTACTTATGATTTATCTTAAAATAAGTTGTCAAAATAGGATCTTAGGCTAATTAACCACATTTTATGTAGTGAGTTTTAAAACTTATAGTAGAAAGTTAATATTTTTGTAGTTATTTAAAAATTAATTCACTAACCATTATTTTTGAAAAAAAAAAAAAAAACTCTTCCCTGGTCGGGCTTCACATTTCCTTTTTATGGAGCCAATTTTTTTAAAAATATTATTAATTTTAATTAAAATAAATCAAATTCTATTTTATTCTTATCCAAACAATACGTCAAAAATTGCATGGAATTATAAAATTTGAATAGTGATTGCAATTGTTATATATGAATATGCTAAAATCTTTTACATCTATACTATGGGCTTGATTCACTAACAGTACCATACTTTGATAATTTGTTTACTATTTGAAGGAAAGAGGGATCAAAACTCGAACATTGAGTCGGATCGAGACCCAAGACCGAACTAATAAGAAGTCTGAGCTCGGCCTTGAAATTGCATTAAATGCTCTATTATAGCATTAATTGTGATATGACCGAGATGGGATAGTATTAAATGGTATTAGAGAAACCATTAAATGCGCTACCTCTTTGGAAAACACATTTAATACCAACTGCTCAACCACAAGGACAGACCGAGCTCTGAGCACTTATTACGATCTGACTGTGATTCGATCAAAGTCCTCCTACTGTCAGTACGAAATAATGGCAAGCTGATAGAGACACTTTGCATGAGTGAGTCAAAATGATAATTATGGTTAAAGAGACAGAATATGAAGGAATGAGTCAGAATGATAATTATGGTTAAAGAGACGGAATATGAAGGCCGAAGCTTCCCTATAAAAGGGAAGAGATAAAACGTTTAAAGGGGTAAGTAACAAGGAGAGGAAAAATCTCTGTACAATTACTTTGAGTGCAATTATCTTCATCTTCTAACTTTATCATTGGAGTGGTCTCCAGCGACTAGGCATCGACTAGCTCATGTGTGTATTTTTGTAGTGCTGATACGTTGATGGATTCGATCGAGCTGGGTGTTTTTTTGGAGATTTTTCGATGATTGTTTTCGATAACTTTCTGACAACCTCTTATAGCCATCTTGTAATTTTATTGATAATTTTTTTGACGACTCACATAACAGAAAAATTTTACAATTAGCTGTAATCGTCCTCTCCATGCTTCTCTACAACATGACCTATTGGACCAATGTTTCTACAATCATAACCTTCACCGATGCAGGAATCATGGGCTCATTCTCTTCTACTAGGAAGTTGGTGTTGGAAAATTAGTATACTTTTTGTGCATTAGTGGTAAATAAAATCATAAAATTTGACTTACAAACCGTATGAATATGATGATATAAGTAGATCAAGACTAGCGTTTGACGCTATGTTCTTAAGACAGATTCATCCTCGATACGGTGCTTACGATTTTACAGACGTTTGCCTCTCAGAATACAATGATCTGAATCCTACAGAAGAAGTACTGCAATCGATAGGTCTGTCGAACTAAACTATGTTTTGTACTCATTTTACACAGACTTTGACACAATGTATGTAATATACTCCACAAAAATTATGTCCCAAAAATAAAACAGAACCTCGAAATATATAGAGGAACTTGTGACTATTCAGAATAGTCACCAAGAAAAGGACACACATATTCAAACCAAATAGATGCCACCAAAAGACATAATCATATAATGGTAACTAACGAATTACCATGTTTAATTAATTCTCATTCACAATAAAAATAATAATTTTAAATCATTTTTTTCAATAATTTCCCACATAAATGAAATTAATTGGATCGACTATGCAAACAACAATATAAGACTATGTAGACACAAAGAGAGTACAAATGAATTTTTTTTGTATTAGGATAGGTGATTTTTGGCCTTGAACCTTCGCATGTGATAAACTATTGGACTTACTAACTAATCAATGAAAGCGCTGCCTTGAATTGTTCAGCCGTTTTTTTAAGCCAAGACAATATAATGTCACACAACATCTTTCCAATACAGTTTTAGTTCTCACGGTTGTGCCTATTTTGGCCCCGGACAGTTCTTGGTTTCATGAGTGTTTTAGAAAATGCAGCCTTATTATTCTCATAGAAGTGACCCCTTCTCAACTATTATTCTCATAGAAGATATGCAGCCTTATTATTCTCATACAATTAGTCACATACATTAAGCTGCCAGTAATTCGAGAATATTCTAATTGAGATATGCTATCTTAAGTATTTTTCGATAGGTGAAAATTTAAGTTTATAGGGGTCCTCACTGGATAATTATTATATTTCTTGAATTTTTTTAAGACTCTTTTCAATATAACGAGATTGAGACAACACATATCTTTTAGATGTTTTAGAAATTTTAATTCTTAGTGTAACATCTACAACACCCAGATCTTTCCTATCAAACTTACTGTTTAACATTCTCTTAGTAGTTTTAATCAAATCTTGATTACTATCAATTATAAGTATATCGTCAATATAGAGACACACAATGGCATATTCTTTTTTCTGTGTCGTTAAAATAGACATATTTGTCACATTCATTTATTCTGAATTCATTTGGCATCACTACGTTGTCAAATTTCTCATGCAATTGTTTTAGAACTTACTTGACACCGTATTAAGATCTAACAAGTTTATACACTTGCCTTTCTTTTCCTAGAACCACAAAATCTTCCTGTTATTTTATATATATTTTCTCATTTAATTCTCTATTTAGAAAGGCAATTTTAACATCTATTTGATGTATCTCAAGATTATGCAAGGCTGTTATAGTAATTAACATCCTTATTGATGTTATTCTTGTAACCGGAGAATATGCATCAAAATAGTTCACTCTTTCCTTTTACTTGTATTATTTGATAACAAGTCTTACTTTGATTTGTCTATTAAACCATCTTCTTTTATTTCTCTCTTGAATATTCATTTACATTATAGAGGTTTATTACCTTATGGAAGCTCCACCAGCTTCCAAGTAAAATTTTGCATAATGAATTTAATTTTACTATTGGCAACCTCCTTCCAATAAGGTACTTCAGGCGTGGACATATTTTTTTGAAAGCTTTGGGGCTCATTTACTAACAAATAAGTTAGAAAATCTAGACCAAAGAATTGTGAAGTTCTCTCCCTTTTATTGCGTTTAGGTTCATCTTCATTTTCTTCTTGGTCTTGACTACTGCCCGTTGTAGTATCATAAGTTCTTTTAAGATGATTTGATTATCGTGTAGAATTACATGAAAAAATATTTTCAAAAAATCACGCGTTTCTTGATTCAATAATAGTATTTAAGCGCATATTCTCAATTTCTTACTTATGTATAAGAAATCGATATGTACTGCTATTATTCGTATATGTAATAAATATACAGTCAATGATTTTTTGTCCTATTTGGGTTTTTTTAGGAATAGGGACCGCCACCTTAGCCAAATACCTACACACTTATTGAGAATATAATTCGCAAAAAGCAAAATTTTTTTCCACAAGTTCTGTAAAAACTCAAAGTTTGTCACCGTTATTACCAAAGTTTATGACATGATTCAGAAATAATTATCATTGTCATAACTATTAACACATAATAATGATAAACTCATAATCTAGTGGCAATACAATATGTTACTTTATCTCTTTCGTCATAAGAGATTTACAAAATTTATCTCTTTAATTTCAAGAGATAAATCCTCACAAATCATTTATCAAATGATAAACTTCTTCAATTTTATATGAGCAAAAAAATTGAACTCTTAAATCACGATTTTATGCTTAGTGCAATGACGACCACGTACATTTCTTTCCAAATAATTGGATGCTTACTACAGTATAAGTCAAATTTATATACTAATTTTAATAATTAGCTTGTGGGACATAGTTGTTTAAGAACAACTAAATACTAAAATTAGACTTAAACATGTCCTTAAATTCATACAAAGATTTAAGTATCAAAATATGAAACATTCACTCGTATTTTGATCAAACCTAAATACAATTTATCTTGAAATTAATATTAGGATTCTTACTTAATTTATACTTAGATTTAAGTATAACAACCAAATTAAATCCATCACCTTTTGAAAAAAGAATAAAATAAATATTCATGACCCAAGTCTCAAAATATATAAATTTCGCTCTTATATTTATTAGGAGTCAAACCAAATCAATCTAAAAAAAATTTAATTTAAAAAATAAACATAAAATATGAGCAAATTTCCTTTAAAAATACAAATAAACAATAATTATCATAATTATTAGTCGCATATAAAAAGATGAATACAAGTAACAAAATATGTTTCACATAAAATATCAACCAAATTTAGATCATGAAATCCATTTGCATAATATTCACAAATTATAACTTTTATTTAATTGTTTACTAATAAATAAAAGCACAAAAAATTACAATGGCCTTGTTTGGGTAACATGGTTTATTGGTTTATTTAATTTATAAGCAAAAAATAAGCTACGTCACCCAAACGAACTAAATAAGTCAAATTTTAAACTAATAAGCCAAATAAACCAAAAATTATCCAAATAAAATGGCTTATTTAATCAAACAAGTCAAAATAAACCAAATAAGCCAAAAATAAACCAAACAAAATAGCTTAAACGAAGTGGTTTATTTGTATCACCCAAACAAAATGACTTATTTGTGTTTTGATTTATTTGCTAATAAGTAATAAGCTGGTTGCCCAAATAGGGCCAATTAAAATCTTCATATTTCAGAAAATTTTAAACAGTTGACCAGAATTAGCAAATTAAATCTTAAGCCCATTGAAACAAACCACACTCCAATCGGAGATCATACGAACATACATGGGCCAAATAAATAATTTGGACACTTTGGGACAACCAAACAGGGTCTTATATAAACCCAAATCACCACATTGGGCGAACAGTCACCACCGGTCCACCACACTGTTCATCTCCTCTGTTTTGGAATTTTTGCATCGAATCAGCGTTTGGATTTTAAAATATTTAATTTAGTGTATTATTCTCAATTTACGGTCAAATAATGCAAACAAAACACCTTGAGAGATGTATTTGAACACAACCAAACGCGCCCTTGCGAATATACCAGATCAACAAAAGGCGCAAATTCGTTACTGTTCATCATCCATTTTCGGAAATTACCACCAAGGCACCGTTTGGATTCAAGAACTTAATCTAATTGGAAAAAAAGAAACAACTTAATTTGTCATATCACTTCCAATTTACATCTAAAAGTACAAAAATAATATACCGTATCGAGACAAGAATTCCAATGATACAAATATCATTGCTCTAAAAACAGCACAGAGAGAAAACAAAACCCACAGTTTGGAAAAAAAAAAAACTTAGAAAGCAAAACACAAAAGACACTGTTCATCATCTTCATGAGATGCAAGAACAGTCTGAACCACCCAAAAAAATTTTAACTCCTGAGTTTGTTTTTTTTTTAAAATCTACTTCAATTTGCATCCAAACGATGCAAATACAATACCGTTGACACAAGTCTCATACAACGTAAAGAACAAACGAGACCCACTTGAAATTTTGAACTTTAAATTCAAAATTTCTCACAAAAAGTATAAATATAATGGGAGTATTTACAGGGAGTATTCACAGTACTCAAAATATGTATATATAGAAAAAGCATATTTTGCTCAAATAGACAAACACTGGATACATGCAAGATAACCAAATCTAAAGGGCCACCAAAAAAAAAACCTTCTGTGTTTGTTTTCTCAATTGCAAACAAGCCTTCTGTGTGAAGAGATGCAACTCTTCGAAACAAATGTCAGATGAGACCAACAAACAGAAACAGGATATATAAATCTTTGGGTTCATCCTATATCCACTCATGTTTATTTTTAGTATCAAATAATCAATTTATTTCCCAAACAAACAAATCAGTTCCTTCAGTACAAAATGGGCAAACAGAATTCATTTAAGTATGAATTGTTCACTCAGTGAACAAAAGAACAATAACACCGTAAAAACTCATGGAAGAAAAATATCTATATATACACCTATCAAGGTGCCTTTTGTGATTATTAACAAATCATCATCTAACAATTCCACTTTATACGATCTAGTAAAACCACAAAAAAAAGTAATATTTACTATGCACACATTCCATGTATATTTATAAAATAATGATGCAAGTTGATCAAGGCTAACGTTTGACGCTATGTGTTTAAGACAAATTCGTCCTTACTACGGTGCTTACGGTTTTACGAATATTTATCTTTCAGGATACAATGATTTGAATCTCACAAAAGAAACACTATGATCGGTGGGCCTGTCGAACTAAACTACGCTTTATACTCTCTTTATACGGATTCCGACATAATGTATGTAATGTATTCCATAAAAATTATGTTCCAAAAACAAAATAGAATCTCGAAAAATATAAAAGAACTCGTGGCTATTCAGAATAGTCACAAAAAAAAATACCTATTCAAGCCGAATAGGTGCCCACCAAAAAACATAGCTCTACAATAGTAACTAACGAATTGCCATATTTAATTAATTATTATTCACATTAAAAAGAATAATTTTAAATCATTTTTTTCAACAGTTGGTTCTTGATTCCAACAAGTTCAAGCTCTTTAGCAGTGATGTAGTTGATTGACTTATATATACAAATCAGTAATGTGTCTTATTAATGTTGAGTCAAAGATGTATTTAATAGGTAGGTCTCAAGGGCAAATTGTTTCTCCTCACGTGATGAAGATTTTAGCGTCGAAAGAAATTTCTGGTGCTTGCCTTTTCAGCCCACCTGGTGGATTTTTCTCAAATTTTCATTTTGTTTCTTCTAAAAAATGAAAATGGTGAGTAGTAGAGTAGAAGAGCAGAGTAAAAGATCTGTGAGAAAAAGAGTGGTTATTTTACATTTGTTTATTTATTTTTAAATGTAAATAGATAAATTTATCTTTGTTTTTATTTGTACTAAAAAAAAAACTTCACTGTTCGTTGTATTCGAACAGTAAAACTCATCTCTATCCAATTATTTCTTGATGGAGCCAGATAAATTTAACTATGATTTTATTATAAGTAAACACTAAAGAAAAATTTCATTATTTTGTTGTATTTGAATAGTAATTTATATTTATTTACTCATTTCTAGATACAAATAGATAAATATATTTATAGTTTTAATAGTCACCATAGTTGGTAATCGGAGAACATAAAAAAAGCACCAGAATTGATCATCCGAAGTTGTTGAAATTGGCGATCAAAATTCGTCAAAGTTCATTGTTGGAATCATCGCAGGAGGTTGCAGGAATCATCACCAAAGTTCATTGATGATCGCTAGAGTATGCCGGCGATTGTTAGAGGTTTTCACTTGAGCTCACTAGCAATCGCCGAAAGTGGAGGTGGATGTATAAGGTATTGAGGTAAAATGATGAGTATTTAAAGAAGTAGAGCTATTTTGATCAAATTTGATGCCATAAACTTTAATAATCAAAGTTCTATTTGTAGCATTTAATGTTATATGAAATATTAGTTGTGAACTTTACACCCCGAAAGTCCCGAATTTATTCCATATAAAATAGTTGTCATTTTTTCAAGATTCTTCTACCCTCAAAATTTCTCAGAATGCAAAAATGAATTCACGAAAGTTTAAACATGATTGCTACCTTCACGCTGTTACTTTCATTGAAGGTGCTTGGCAAAGATAACGAGGAGTTATAAGTTATAATATTTTAATTTTTTACTATTAATTTTAGTTATAAATTATAATATTTTTCAAACATTTATAACTTCGGCTACAAGTTATAATTTTTTTTTATTTGAGTAACAAGTTATAATTTTTACCAAGCACATCTAAATTCTACTATAAACTATAATTTATAAGTTATTAATTTTAGCAATACTAAACACCCTATTTTTATTGTATTCTACACTTATTTGCATATATGTAACAAATTGCAACTGTCATAAGATAATGAGGTGTATATTGAAAATCTTTAGTTCAATTATTAGTATTTTATTAAACTGAAAGTTGAGTTGGAGTGATGGTCACATCTTTTGTTTTCAATTATGGGCCCAAAACACCATTAAAATTAAGGAGTGATGGTAGCACCTTTAAAATATGTTATCTTAAATACTATATATATATTTTTTTGATAAACCATACACTACAATTTAAGAGCTCACTTTTGTTTCCCTTTTATATCCAATTTTTTTAAATACTAT
>JAOTRH010183088.1:0-11927 GCA_034768845.1 Heliamphora exappendiculata | reverse complement strand
ATATACACACGCTATAAACTTAACATAATGATTTACTTTATGATTTTTTTTTGATATTCTTATATGTTCCTATGTTCATTCCTTATTACTATCTATTTTACTTTTGTGATTAACACTGAATATGTTATTGTGTTTTGCATGAGAGATGCTAATTATTGAAATTAAATGTGTTTTGTTAATTGCTATTAGTACCTAATTTATATTTGTGATTGTCGTTGAATGCATTTTTTTTGGAGATGATAATTGTTGAATGGTTTGGCCTAATTATTGAATGTGTTTTGCTGAATAAGAAATTGCTTACTAACTTTCTCGAAAATTTAGTTATGTACTTTTTTATTTATATAATAATTCAACCCCTTAAACCGGATTTGAAATTGTCTAAAAAGTCATCCAACATGCCGGTTTTAGAGATGAGTGTGTCTGCGGTGGGGTTAAAAATTTCTCCACCCATCAAAGGTAGATTAGGTGAAAATATTGCTTGAACTCAACTCAATTCATACACACTCCTATTCAAACAAGAAAAATATAATTACATGGAATATATAATCTAATTTCATATCTAATTTGGTCAATTAAATATATTCTTAATTCTTTGTTTGATTGACTTTTTCATTTAGTTTATCTAATTGGTCTGGCCAAACTTTTTGATCTTCAAAATGGGAATAACAAACATCAACCTCCATCCAAACCTGCCAAGCAGATGTCAGCCGAAAATTATATGGTTTCTCATCTATTTTTCATTTTGTGGGACTACTTCTCCAATGGGGTATAGTTTTTATATGTTTTTTTAAATGGACATTTTTTAATTCTTATGATGAGCAATTTAAAAAAAAAACTGAACAAAAAATTAAAAAAGTCAGATCACATTAAAAGTCATTTAGAAATTTTTTAATGATCTTTTATTTTAGCCAAAAAAAAGTAAAATTTTAAAAATATTCCCATCACAAGTAACTGAAAAATAAAAAAAATTAAAATAAAAATAGAAAAAAGTTCAACAAATACAAAAAATATCCACTTACTAACAAACTATTCCAAATACACACACACTTGTAAATTACCAATGCCTAAGACGCTATTGTGTATATATGAGTATACAATCATGTTATAAGCAACACACTAAACCTGACACTCACAATCCGAGTCTTCAAATAAATTTCGTTTCTCCACTCAAGGTTTATACAGGTGCACCTGGTATTTTTGCACTCTTCCTACATTTTACCCATTTAATTGAACTCTCTACACAAACTAATAAAATTATAAGCTCTATATTTATTATATAGACAAATCGTAAAACTCTATACGTCATATAATTATCGAACTTTAAAATTCTAACTACTATATAATTATAAAATTCTATTTATATAAGATCGTAAAATACAAGATACATGTACAGCCAAAAGTGAAGATTTTTATATACATTTACACGGATACATCATTGCAGTGTATATATATATATATATATATATAATCCTAGGGTGATGAAGATTTTTATTTTCATGAGGGTCAAAAGTGAAGAATATTCCATTGAAACTCATCAAAGTAACCGTTGTAGGCCTTTATTCCCCTAGTCTTTTCTTCCGGTTCAAGTTTTGTAGTTCTACTCACTCTTTTCCGAGGGGTATGATATTTGCGGCTATGTTTGAAGTTTCTATAAGAGAGAATTGTATTATACAAAATAGAACATGAGTCCTTGTTTAGGATCACTAAAAAATGTAGTTTTTCTTTTTGTAGAAAGGTTAATTAATTTTTAAGTTACAGAGCTTGATATCTTTAGATATACCAAAAAGGGTGAGTCTATGTATTAAGTCTAATATGATATTTAGCGTATTTTTTAAAAACTTGTATTTGTGGTAACATGACTTATATAATAAATGACATGATATTAATGTGTGCAATCTAACCATATCAAACTCTTACAATAAACACTATTTAAGTTTATCCCATGTTAAAAGTGGTATAAAAAATATTACTAATTAAAGAAAATTCAAATGTATTCAAATAACCTGGATATGGTATAAAGTGTATGACTTTGTTAGTATATTTAATTTTAAAGTATTATGTTGTATAAGAATAAGGTTAATTTGATAAATCCATGTACTCCCAATAGTCTCCTCCTCTTCTCACTAGCTTGTAAAAGTTTGGAATGTTTTTTGATATCCCCTTTTTGTATTCTATATTTTTCTCCTATTTGTTGATTTTCTATTTTATTTTGATTTGTGTGTAATTTGCATTTTATTTTATTTTTTTAGTTTTTTATTTCTTTTTGCATCATCTATTCTCTACAATCCCATTTTTTTGAGTAATTTTTAGATTTAGACTTTTATCAGATCGACACAAACAGATCGACGCCAGTAGTGTCAAAGTTGAGGTTAGGCAACCACCTCTAACTTTTAATAAGTTTTTTTTTTGTGAAAATTAGGTAGAGACTGATGATATTTAGTTGAATGTGACAGAAAAGCAGCATGTAGTTAATGGTGATTGATTTTTGTCTTTTGTCAAATTTTTTTAGTGTAAATTAATAAAGTCTTTTCGCGTGAAGGTTTGTGATCTTTCTTATTTAGAAATTTGTAACTCTCCATAGGCGAGTAATTAATTTTTTCATATACAAGGATTATGATTTGTTTGAGAAGTGCTTTCTCAAACCTTTCCACTCTTGCCTCCTAAGTGAAAGTGCACAATCTTGAGCAAAACTTTTAGAGAGGTGGACCATTTGTTTCTACTCTTTCTCCCTTCTAAGAACAATTAATAAATCAATTCTCCCATACATGGAGGGCTTTTTATCACATTTTTTTGAGGGAGTGCGTACTTCATTTGATATACCTATTTTATTGACTTTATGTTGACTTTTGCAATAGATTTAGGGTGTTTTTGACCCTTTTCATAGAAAAAGAATAATTTAATTTTTTTATTTTTTTATTTATTGTTACATTTGTCATTTTATAGGGTATATTAAATTGAATAAAAGATGTTTAATGAATTCACTCGAAACATAGAACATGATAAGATACCTTTTTAATTCTTTTCTACACAATGACATGACTGAATTAAATTATACAATTTTATTCAATTTAATCATGTTCTTATCATTAAAACTCCAAATGATAATTTCTTCGTGTTCTTTTCATTTCTTGAGAGGTAAAAATAAAACCTTACCATATAAATTATTCATATTGATATCAGCTTATTTGCTCAAGCTGATATCAATATGTTTATGACTTTCATTTTTAATTTAAATTTTTTTTAATTGTTTATGTAATATTGCAATTAGGACGGTAACGTGTCAAATTTATTTGACTTATTCAAAAGCTCATTTGAAATTGGCTCATTATTAAATGTTTAAATCATACAAAGCTTGGAATATTTGTATTAAAAAGATGTTGAAATATAAATTCTTCATCATAGAGACAATTCTTGTTTTTAGTATTTTATTTAATACGAGTCATGCTAGATTTATATTCTTAAAATATGATTTTAATGCAGTCTCTGATTTGGTACTTATTTCAATTTTATTTTCTATTTAATTTCTTGACTGTTTTTAGCACTAATTAAGAATTTAGAATTTGAAAATGGTCGTGGCTGGCAATTTATTCACACATTGAAATGGACATTTAAGAGTTGATTTTATATCGATTTGGTGTATCTATATATGGATTAACTTGTTTGGTTCCATTTTGGGGTATTCAATTGCATTTAAATCTTAATTAAGTTCGCCTGGATGGCTTGAATTACAAGTAAGCGTATTCATTAAGTTCACCAACTTCTCACTATTTCCTTTATCCTTTCAATTTTTGTTTTAAAAAAAAAAATTGGTTAGAAAGTTCTATTTTAAAGAGTTATAACCTCATGGTCATGATTGGAGTTCTAGAATGGATTAGCATTTTTTGAATAATTATCATGCAATATTAAATACTACGAATTAAATGTCTTTACTTTAATTTAGAATTTTATTTGTTTATTTCATGGGATAAAAAATTTATCAATGACAAATTAATCTAATTTTTTGTTTATTTTGGTAATAATTAGATAGAAATAATAGTATTATGATAATAAAAAAAAGGCATTGTATGATAAATTTAACATTATTCTTACATTTTTTAAAACTGTATTGCTATATAATAATAATTTTTTTGAGTTTAAGATTTTATATTTGACATTTGCTTTTACATAATTTGACTAAAAATCTATTTGTTAGTTGGTTGCATGGTTGGTGTTGCCCTCAATTTTGGCATCTCACCACTTATCATCTTCATCTTTGTTCTCATCTTGTAAAAGGAGAAAATTAAATAAGAATTTGCGGGTAGATGTTGAATAAGGAAGCTTTGATTAAGAGAACAAAGTAAGAAAAAATAATAGAAAACCAAAGAAAATGGTGGTCTAAGTTGTTTGGAATCCTCAATATTTTTTTGGAGGATTTTAATGAGAAATTTAAACAAATAAGTGAGTTTCAACAGGGAAGAAAAAATAAATTCAAAAATCAGTTGTAAACAAGTTCTCAATTAGCAAAAAATAAAAACAGAAAAAACCAAAAAATATTTATTTAAATTTAACAAATTAAAATTCGTTTGAAATCAATTAGTCTAATAAACCAACTAAGTTTAAACAACACAGTACTCTCGGCTCAATTTGATTCTTAAGTGCCCTAATTGCAACTTTCATCTACTTAACAACCTACAACTTAGTTAATTAGCAAGAACCTTTACATCAGCTAAGCACGTGTTTGGTCTAGCATATTTTTATACAGTTTTTTTTTTTAAGTCTTTAGTAAACATTTTTTAGATTAATTCAAATAAATATACTTTTTAAATCCCTTTCGTCATAAAAAATTAGAAAGGTAAATTTTTTATTTACCAAAAATGAAAAAAATCTAGATAAGGCGAAAAATTCAACTTACCAAGCTTTTTGGCTTTTGTGGTTTTTTTCGTCTTTAATAAACTTTTTTCAACTTTGGCTTAAACCGGTATTCTTTTAAGATTCTTCCAATTACAAAGAACTAAAAAAGAAAATATTTAAATTAAGATATAAAAATTTCAAAAAAAGGCTCCAAAAAATATCATTAAGACTTTTAAAACCAAACATAGGCTAGGTTTGAGTCTTGGCACATGCATATTACAGCCTCCCTATATGGCTGAAAGAATTTTTAAAAAGAAAAAAAAAATCACGGGTGCTTCAATTAATTTAAATTAACTAAGTTTGTCAATTGTAATTTTAAAATATATGCTATAAGTAACAGATGTTTCATGGTAATGATCATGTCGTCCATATATTCCACAATAAATCAATTTTTGTAATAAATTTTGATGTAATTTTTGTGCGACCATTACATATATAAGATTTCGTAGTTTCACGTGATATTTGTTTTATTAATAACTACATTGTAAGACCACTGTCTTAAAACTTACATGATTATAATATTATTAAATTATTTATTTATTTTAACAATGGAATTAGGATTTACTGGCAGCCATGAAAGTGTTAAATCTTAATTAATCAAATATTTCTTGTTTTTTTTTTATTATAATTCAATGGCTAGAATGTAATTTTACAACTCCTAGATCCCCATTGGCTTAGACACCAAGTCACCAACCATCTGCATTTTTGCAATCAGTTTCATATCTAGGCAACAAAATAAATGTCTATTGAAAAAGAGAAATGATTTTGGCACTCTTCTTTTAATTAAATGCATTTCTTACTTTATTTTTATTAAAAAAAGTTATAAAAATGCCCTTTAAACACTAGAACAAAAGAGAATAAGGGATAGAGAATGGAGGATATTTTTGTAACTTTGTCTATAAAAATAAATTGAAAGTGTATTTGGCTAAAAAGAAAGTACCAAACTCATTTTGCATTGAAAAATTATACAATACCTTCGAAAATAAATTTATTCACTCATTTGATCACAAAGTAGATAACAATATTCACTCTCTCATTCATTTAGATTATAAATTTTAGTATAAAAAATATGAAGAACTCCATAATTTAAATTAATAAAGAAGAGTAAATTAACTTATCAAAAGCTGCAAAAATAGTAACTATAGACAAAAATAAATTAAAAAATTAACTTATTTTTGTATTTTTCACATTTTTAGTAAAAATCTTTACTTATTTAATTTGTCTCGATGAGAAATATTAAAAAAATAAAAAATAAAAAAATAATAAAAATAAAATTATTAAAAATAAAATAATAAATTAAATAAACAAATAAGCTATTATTTCGGGTCCAAGTTTGCTATTGGCATGACATTGACCTTTTAATTTCAAGGGGCAACGCCATCTGTGGATCATAAATATGTACCCCCACTTTTTTTTTTTTTTGAAAACTATGGTACCCCACTTTTAAACACGTGTTATGTACGTTCCCCAATCAAAACTTAAATTCTACTTTTGTATGTTGGATTTGTAGAATAACAAAATTTTAAAAAATAAAGTAAAAGATTGTATTTTCTTAAATTTAACATTAGGAAATAAGAAAAAACTCAGGTATTTATAAAAAAATAATAATTTATTTGTTTAATGACTCATAAAAAAATAAATATGTAAAATAATTTATTTTCGTTTTTATTTTATTTTCCACCAACACATCCAAGTTCCAAACATAGCAAAAATGAAAAAGGAATTATGCTAAACGATTAGGTTTTGTTTTTTTTCCCAAGAGTGATGTTAAAAACACCTTCCACCCACTATATTTTGGTATCGCTTGGTATCACCCAGTATTAATTTTTGGTAAAACAAAAATAAATATTTAAATAATGATTTTTACTGAAAACGACATGTATTGGTAAAAAACAATATTAATAACCTCAGGGCTTGATCTTAATGATGATCAATGTCGTGAATTCAAATGCAATAGTCATTATAAAAGGGGAAAAAAAAAAAAAAAAAAAGATGAGAACTAGGACATGTCCCATATCACCAAAACTAGAATCACCCAAATCCCCTGGCATCATTATATCAGCCAAGCTAATGCTTTGTGAGCCATGCATTTGCAGATTTTTAAAGTCAAATTTGCAAGATGTTTAGTAGGCTACATAAATCATTTTAAAGTCATTTTTAATAATATATATATATAAAAAACTGAACAAACACACAATTTTTAGTTGTCCTTTCCTTCTTTTCTTGTCCTTGGTTAAATCGTTGATTCATTTGTAGCAGCCTAACATTGAATCTTTTAGAACTATCAAAAGCATTTGCACATGATTCTTCTCTAAACTATTATACTTTATGAGAAAATTGATTGTTACATTGATACATGATTTTATAGTATCACCATTCTATAATAAAACTAGTATATACCTACAATGAACCAAATATAAAACCAAAATAAAGACTTTTGTTGAGTTGAATTTATTAGAAGAAAGCATAATTTTGCTTTCAAATCTGATAATTTATCAGAATGACTATGCTTCAAATCTCATTTAACTAGAGAATCGTTTAATTTCATTTCGAAGGTAGGAATCTTTTAACATCATCAATCTAATTATTTTAAAATTTAAAAGTTTTGGTGCTACTGATGTGAAGAAGAAAAAAAACTAATAGTTCAACCAAGAATTGAAAGGACCTTCTAATTAAATAAGAAATAAAGAGTAGTCTTGCTGCATTTTTACCTAAAATCTTGATTATATTGCATTTAATTCATTGTATGGATAGGGTTTGTATCTTTGTGGATTGCTTTCCGGGAAAACTTGGAAGGCGTGATGCTTTGGATGCTCTTAAACTCGAGATATTAAAATATGAAGTATCAAAAAGTAAGATTCAAGAGTTGTTGATTTTCTTCAACCGATCTATCTCATAATCTAAACCAAATTTGACAATTTTACTATCAAATAATAATAATATTTATAATGATTCAAGTGTTGAACTTGATCCCTCTGAATAGTTACAATCAAATCAAGTAAAGCCGACAAGATATCTTGTCACAATCTATTTTGAGAGTAAATGTCTTGTCGCAAACTTTATACCTTAAAGTGCAGCTAAAGTATACCGCTAACTATATTCATCACTTAAATTCATTAAAATATTTATACATAATGCTAAATATTGATACATGTAAGTGTATATAGGTAATAAAAATGCCTATTTAAAACCTCTCCTAAGTTGATATATAAATATGTTTGTGGTAAGATAACAATAAGTAACTTGTGTATATTTTTTTTAGTTCATATATATATATATATGAATCAAGCCTTGGGCCTATTCGGGCCACCAAGCAAGACAACCCATGACTGAGTTTGGCCCACCCTACAAGCATAGGCTATGAGAAGGCTGGGCCTTAGATTTCAAACCCTGACAACGATTAGTTCAGGACACCCATGAAGATTCATTTCTGCCGAGGGTAATAAACTAGCTAAAAGCCATGGGCGAGATAATTGCCAAAAAGAATCCCGTCCCCGCAACAAACAGTTCAGGAAAAACGGGAATAGCGTCTTGAGGCAACAAGGACTGCTTAGAGATAAGCTAAAATCCCTAATAAGGCTAGAATAAAGAATCAAGTTACACGTGATCCCAACCTCCTATCAAATGACCTCTATAAAAAGATAAGCACTTCAAGCAGAAAGGTACGTAACTTTTATTCTAGTTCCTACTTAGAATCACTCTCAAGAGAGAAATCTAACTTGAATATCGGAGTGCTTTCTGATTAAACTTGGCCCAAAAGTACTAACGGTGTTCTTATCTATGCAGAAGTTAAGCAAGGTTTACTGACGAAGAGTTTTGTGAGTTCGGGAAAAAGAGTTCGATTCCTATCATTACTGTTCGGGGTCTTTTAAACTATTAGAATTTAAACACCAATTCCCGAACGTGAATGGAAGCAAAATCACGCATAAAAAAGCAAAAAATAATAAACACCGAGGATTTACGTGGTTTGGCCCACACTGGCCTACGTCCACGAGTGAAAGAAAAAATATTTTACTAACGTCGAATGTGAAAAATTACAGAACTCATCACCCTTCTCTCTACTAACTAATCTCTCAATTTTTTAACTCACGACATTAAATCCTAAGACTCCACTAATGTCCTATTTATAGACACATACGTATAAATCCTAAAAAAACTTAGTCAACCCATATTACTATAATCTCTATACATAAAGAATTATAGTGGATTCATAATTCTACCCCAACTCAATTACATATAAACCAAAAAAAAAATAATAAAATACAAGCCCGGTAGAATACAAGACACGGCACAACAATCTCCATATTGGCTTGAATTCTGCAAATCACCATGAAGATAACCAGCATTAATGTCGATTCTACTGTCGTTGTTGTCGTCGTCGTCGTCGACCTGCCACACCCAAACAGCATGGTCTACACCTCTATACCGAGGTACCCGCACCCCAACCCAAGTGCCCTACAAAGCTAACTACTTTGTAGAAGAACATATCCATATCTCTCCCCATTTGTGCACACAATCAGAGAAATCACCGCCACTAACCAAATTAAGAACAAATGAGACTCGCTTCTGTAGTGGTGTACACCTATCCGTCACGTTTGTCGTTTTAGTCTCGTTGCCCAGAGCTTTCTTGTGAACATCCAACAACTGTTGCTCTCACATCTTGCTGGCATCCTACACACCATCTGATTTGCTCACCTGCGCACTTGTATTACCTCGTCGCTTCCGTGTACCCATGCGCCTATTTCGTGTGTTTTTCCACAACTGTTGTTCACCCTGATCACTCTAACACTTTTTTCATGTGTGCCGTTTACCTATACTACTCATCTAATGTTTGGCAGTGCTCCACCTGTCACAACATTCCCTACGAGCCTGTATAGGTTGTCAATCATCTATCCCTGCAGTATATCCTTATTTTCCTTTGAAACCCAAAGAACTCCACCCCCAGTTGAGAATCCGCAACCTCTCGAATCTAGCATCCCTAGAGCAATCAAGTTCTTCCTTAGATTCGACACATTTCTAACCCCATTCAATATCAAAACGGTCCCATCAAGCTTACAAACTGCACTGTTCTTTTACCAACAACTTTGCTCACTGTATTATTATCCATCTTGACAATACCACAATAGCATGCCTGATACGTATCAAAATATTCTCTAACTGCACACAGGTGGAACAAACATCTAGAATCTAATATTTAATCTGATTTGCTCATACCTGAAGTAACTGTGAGAACCTCTGATTCTTCATAATCGGAGCACTTTGTAACTGTTGTCTCTGATGATTGTTCTTTTTTTCTTGTCCGACTTGTACTTCAGACAATTTCTCTTCAGATGACCTTCCTTGTCACAATAGTAGTACTTCTTTTGTAACCTCTTGACTTAGAACGACCTTTCTTCTTGGAGCCCTACCTCTGACTTTCCCATTGCCTGATGCAATGATGATGCCATTTCCTTATGATATGTCACTCTCCCTCTTCTTCAACATCTCATGAGATATGAGAGCAGCAATAACCTCATCTAACCCAAAGGTATCTTTTCAAAATATCAGTGTAGTCCCTATATGCTCGTATGATGAAGGTAAGAAAACCAACAAGAGAATTGTTTTATTCTCGTCTTCGATCTTCGCGTCGTTAGAATCTAATTCCGTCAGTATCCTGTTGAACTCGTCCAAGTGCTCCATAAAGTTTGTTTCATCTGTCATCTAAAGTGCATATAACTGTTTTTTTAAAAACAACCGATTCATCAATATCTTGGACTTGTATTTGCTCTCCAACTTAGTCCAGAGTTTTGCCGAATCGCTTTCGTTAACGACTTCCCGAAGAGTACTGTTACCGAGATACAACTTAATCGTGTTGTTCGCCAAGTCCCACATTTCATCCCACTCTACATCCTTTATCGTTTTCGATTTCTCTGACATATTCTTGAGAGCCTTAATAAGTCCTTTGCGCATCAATATATTCTTCACTTTTTGCTGCTACAAGGTGAAGTCGTTGTGGTCGTTAAAATGTTCAATCACGAAATTTGAACTTTTCAACGCAATTAGATTTGTGCCTGACAATCCCCACAATCTGAACAAGTGACAATAGCAAATATGTGTAATATTTGTCCCATGTAGTACAAATCAATTCTAATTATACCCGATTGCTCGTGATTGTACCCAATTACACCCGATCAATCTCAATCTATGCTGATTTGTTTAATCCAAATAAACGGTGCAAAAATTAAAAAATTTGACCGTACCGATGAATCCGCAACGCCAAAAAAAACTTAGGAGGCATTCTCCTTGTTTCGATTATCCACCACAGCTTCGAATCTTCAATTGTCGACTCTGATACCACTTATTGGGATTTAAACATAAATTCCCGAACGCGAACGGAAACAAAATCACGCACAAAAAAGTAAAAAAT
Source organism: Heliamphora exappendiculata (assembly GCA_034768845.1). Lineage (NCBI taxonomy): Eukaryota > Viridiplantae > Streptophyta > Magnoliopsida > Ericales > Sarraceniaceae > Heliamphora > Heliamphora exappendiculata. The sequence goes on along the minus strand of JAOTRH010183088.1, from coordinate 631 downwards.
AATAAATACCGATGATTTACGCAGTTCGACTTACACCGGCCTACATCCACAAGCGAGAGAGAAAATATTTCACTAACGTCGAATGCGAAAAAATACAGAATCCGTCTCCATTCTCTCTACCAGCTAATCTCTTAATTTTCTAACTCACGACCTTAAATCCTAAGGCTCCACTAATGTCTTATTTATAGGTATACACGTAGAAATTCTAAAAAATTCTAGTAAGCCCATATTACTATAATCCCTATACATAAAAAAAATTCTAGTAAATTCTTAATTTCACCCAAACTCAATTATATATAAACTCAAAAAAATATAATAAAATACAAATTCGGTAAAATACAAAACACAGCCCAACAAAAAAATACCAAGTGGTTGGCTTGGATTGTACTAACGTTATATATATTGCTTTTAATTAAAAGTAAAAGTGAAACTAATAAAAATTATTAATAATGTTAGGATTTTGCGTTAAAACTATTGATTTTTTTACCATATCTTATAATTTAAAAGATTAGTTATTATTTAAAATTAATTTTACAATTATATCATGTTCAAAGTGTTGGGAGAATTTCCAATGCCGACATAAAATCCATGCTCGGGGATCCAGAAAATACATCTTTAATTAACTTTCAAC
>JAOTRH010183077.1:0-11927 GCA_034768845.1 Heliamphora exappendiculata | reverse complement strand
ATACTTCCTTATTTAGGAATATTTCCAAAGAGAATATTCTAGATACGCGCAATTCTATCTTCGAGAATATTCAATTTCCATTTTGAATAAGTTTCATCGTGGAAGAGATACAATTCGATCTGCGCAATCAACATCAATTTCGATCCTGCGCCGAAATCAATTGTCATCACCTTCGATCACTCACAGAACAGACTTGCTCATTGTAGCTCGTGGATTTCAATTGTTATCATCTTCGATCCTTTGCCGAACACATTTTCTCTCTGTAGCTTGAAGTGCTTGGATTTCAATATAGGAATTCGTTTAAAGTAAGTATATATGTTTGATTAACCTTCAAACGGTTCTAAAATTCAGTAATGCATGAAACAGAACTTTGATATTCAATAGTTTTCGACTGATTTATCCTTCCACGGTATTCAATCATATGAACTGGACATCATGCAATTGATGGTACGATTGATTAAACTTGAATTGGTTCTAAAGTCAAAATGCTTGAAACAAAACCTTCATATTCAATAGTTTTCATACCAATTTTGGTAGTAACAGGATGGTACTCAATCTTTGTAGTAACAGAATGATACTAACGTGAATTTAAGTCCTCAGTGTCATTACTCATTGCGCAACGGTTGTAGGTCTAGGAATTCAATGATCTCATGTATCATAGCAAAACACAAAATTGACATTATGGACTTCATAGTGACCATAATACTATGTGAGCCTATGTTCTCATGTATCATAGCATAATACAAAATTAACAGCATGTTCATATATGATAATTAGGACAGATCGTTGTTACGGCATTCACTAATGTGAATGTAAGTTCTCGGTATTCTAAGACCATAATACTATTTTGAACTTTTGTTCTTATGTATCATAGTATAATAGAAAATCGATAGCATGTTGTTGTATGATAATTAACACAGATCGTAGTAACAGTATTTACTAATGTGAATGTAAGTTCTCAATATCCACCATTGTGTATGTAATAGTTTTCAACTGACGCAAATGTACATTATTATAGAGTACTAAGCATGACAATATGTTAATTTATTACGTTGGTAGGTCATTCGTTTGCTGTAATGAAGATTCAACTGATTATATTGTGCAAGCATGATAGATGCATTGCTGAGTTGAGGATATACAGTAGCTGGACTTATAAACAATTGCTTTGTACCATTCGCGCAAAGTGAGATGACATTGAGATGGGGCTAATTTCATTACGGAACTCTTTTCCCAGCCACGAGAATTGTTTATTAGACAACGACGAAGACTTGTAAATAATGTTTTCATTGGCCTCAGCCAATGGCATCAAGCAAGTTGATGTAGTTGTGCAACTTGGCAAGAAAGTGGGATGTAACGAGTGTTTTCATGAGAATGGCGAAATTGCTATTGATGGAATTGTATTAAGCGAGTCACAAATTAAATAGAGCTCTGAGTATGGCAAAAGTAGCAATATGTTCACACCATTTTGTTTCACATCCTGAAAAGGTTTTGTTGTTGTCACATTGGGCAAGTGGCATTACTGGTGTTGGTCAAATATTTGAAGAGGTGGTGCCCGTGACTTTCGAACAATGCTTTACAAGTATCCCATACAGTGTGGCTTCAAGTTTGTGTATGTTAAGAACGACAACGATAGGGTGACCGGACATTGTAAGAGTCAAGCAAGAAGGTGTGAATGGATGATTCATGCTAGGGGCATGTTGTCAAATTGATTTTTTTATATCAAGAAATTCAATGACCTGCACACATGTGGTGCAACAGTACACACATCTAAGAACTCTTGGATGATTTCTGACTTAGTAGGCAGTCTCATTGTAGAAGATGTTCGTACTATGCCACAAAAATGGCCAATTGATGTTATTCATGAGTTCAAGTCAAAGTATGGTCTGAATATAAGTTACCATGAAGCATGAACGGGAGTTGAAAAGGCTATAGGTGAGATTTTTAGTGATTACTCTTCATCATTCAACTAACTTCGTTGGTTTGTTGATGTTGCAAATAGCAACAACCCGGGAAGCTCCATTGTTCTTCAGTATAGCCCTATCCATTATGTCTTTAAGCGTTTGTTTGTTGCCTTCAAGGCTTGTATTGATAGTTTCAATCATTATCATCCCTTAGTAATCCTTGATGGCACATTCTTAAAAGGGAGATACAAAGAACATGTTTTATCTGCAACAGGAAAGGATGGAGATCAAGGTACTTCAATAATCGTGAATTTATTGGTTACTTACTTTTCTATTTGTCAATAAAATGTTTGCTTCGATTAATTTAATTTTATTATCTACAGGTTTCTTTCCTGTTTGCTTTGCCATTATTGATGTAGAAAATAGTGACAATTGGCATTAGTTCATGGTAAATTGTCATTAATTCTACAATCTAGTGGAGATGTCACTTTCTTAAGTGATCATAACTTAGGTTTGTTAGATGCTGTTCATTCAATTTTTTCAGCTTTTTACCACAGTTATTGCTTGCAACATTTGAAAATAACCTGAGACATCATTTGCAGAGGCATAGGAATGCATTCAGGGAGAGGATGGTGAATCACCTTATTAAGTGTTCTTACGCCCCAACTAAGGAAACTTTCCATCAATCAATAGATTTCTTCAAGCGGGAAGGGGGAACAAGGTTAAATTGTTTCTTGATGGCTTGCCAGCGGAGCATTGGAGCAATGCATATTTCCCTGGACGTCGGTATAGAGAAATGACATCAAACGCAGCGGAATCGTTCAACAATTTGATTAAAAATGAGAGACATCTACCGATTACAAACATGGATGATAGCATACAGGTTAGATTGATGAATCAAATGACAACATGAAGAGTTATTGCTTCGAAATGGTCAGGTGTTGTGTGCCCTATGATTGACGAGGAATTATATGATGCATTCAATGATTCAAAAACATTGAACGCTAGCCAGTCAAGTGACGATGTCTATGAGGTACATTCATTCCCATTAGTTTTTGTTCATCTTGCTAGGCGTACTTGCTCTTAATGCCACTAGCAGCTCTATGGAATCCCTTGCGCACACGTCTTTGGTGATTTCATGAATAGTGAAAAAAATTTGAATGAATATGTTGACCAATACTACCACGTGAAGAATTATCAAAATTCATATTCAGCGTCTATATATCTTGTTCCTACCATGTGGAGAATGAACTGTATTAGTGAATCAAATATGATTCAACCTTCAATATGCAAAAAATAGCCAGGAAAGCCTAGGAAGAAAATTATCCCTTCTAGGGGAGTCAAGACCTCCCAAATTAGGTGCAGTAGATGCGGTAGGATGGAGAACCATAATAGAAAAATCTTGCAAATAACCAATTGGGTTTTCAAGAAAGATGGGGTGATTTTACATTTCACTTGGTGACACTTGTTATCTTAATGCTAATTCTTTTGGATTTTAATAAGTGATATGGTATGGAATAAAATTTCACAGTGTTAATGTTTCAATTGATGAAATTTGAATTTCTTATTATGAATTGAAAGCTGGCTCGCCAAATCCCAGTCAATCTTGTGAATTTTCATTTGTCAGTTAACATTCCTTCACAGCGTAATGACAACTTATGTTCTCATATAAAATTGGAAAAGCGCTTAGTGACAACTTATGTTCTCACATTATACCATATAACAGTGTAACAAGTCTGGAAAATGAATTTCTCATTACAATTAATTTCCACGAACCAGTGTGAGAGTAACAATTTTTTACATGAACCAATGAATTTCAGAAGCCATTCCCAGTAACAATTTTTTACATGATCCAATGAATTTCATAAGCCATTCCCAGCCCTTATCTATTACTACAGCTCCATGAACCAATGTAATTATCATAAGCAATTCCTAGTCCCTTCTCCGTCTTTGTAATTTTTCATTACACAAAAAAATCTCATTACAAAACTTAACTAAAAATTAAGTTCTCGTATTATAATGTCAAGTCCAATGTGAAATTGTGCAGCTTAGTAATAAAACATTAGCTTTACAAAACATTCTCATTAGTAACATTGACATCACACCTTAACGATAAAATTGTGAAACAGTGTAATCAATGTCAAAAAAATACTAATTACACGAAATCCACATCATAGCTTTATGAGAAAATATGTTCCCAACTAATAGTACTTTCATTTAATTGTTGTTATGTTAAATGCAAACACACGGCAATTGCTCGATGACACACTAGGGGTAAAAAAAATCATATTGTTCCAACAATTCAAAATCATGAAAACAAAAAAAGCATATTGTTCCAACAATTCCGAAACTAGTAATATACAATTTCTAATATTCCAAGAAGTTCTAGTATTCATCTGGTCTATGCCAATCTTGTTTTGCATCGGTATCGTCCTTCAACGTTCTCAAATGATCACTCAAAAATGCATGGATCATTTCAACTCGCATCTTCCTGTAGTAATCAATGGTCAACGTATTTTTGACATCTTGCTTTGTCACGTACTGCTTCAAGATATAGCAGACAATCACCCCACAATCTTGTCTGCACAATGTTCACACAAGAAACAAATATATTTTTCTGTATCATACGTTGTCTAATAGAAAATGAAATACAAAAACAATTAATGCTTTGTACTTACGTTCGAGGCTGTTATTAGGGACACACACCAGTGGTAACTACTTTCTGCGTACAATCATCAGTCATCATCTGCCTATTCGAGATAGTGACAAAATACTCATCCACAAACGATTTCTTCACACAAAAAATGAAAGGTAGACATTAGACTTACTTTAATAGAACGAGGTTGCAATAATGTAATTAATTTCTGTCTTACCATCTGTCCTGCCATATCACGATGCGGGTCATGCCCTCTTGGTTCTAAGGAGTTGTAGTGGGTCTATTCACCTATTTCAGCATTCAAAACAACCACTGTCTAGTGGTTTTCACTACGCAATGGAAATATTGAATATCTCCTCAATCTTGCTACACTCATATGTCGGCCTAACCTTTTTGCTCGCACAATTGGGGTTTTATCCTTAAGCATTTGTTACATTTTGCAAGACATAAGGATATTGGTAAGTGGTGCTAACATGATAAAAATTTGTAATGAATAAAGTTCTTATCATGCGAAAAATATGCTTACATAGGTGGGTGATGAGAATATATATGATCTGACAATGTTATTAATACAAACACCAACAAACTCCACCTGGACAATGTTAATTTCTTGTTGCCTCATTAGCTTCTCATAATATGCATCAATCACCTAAAATTCAATTATAACATGTAGTCGATAAGAACATACTTACCATATTTGCAACACAATATAAGCATGATTCCTTTTATTCATCATTCTACAACGTACGCAATGAAATTGTGAAGTTGAGAAAGTTATACTTACACTACTAGATAACTCTGATTCCATGATCAAGTCTGCAAGATCCTCAGCATAAATGCATCTTGCGTCTTCCCCCCCCTCCCCGGATCAAACACATGTGCTGCAAAAATAATGTGGAAGGTGTTTACATGACGCATCAACTGTGACATTAAGTTATCATCGGTAAAAATAATGTGGAAGGTGTTTACGAACCCTCTTGCGCTGCTGCAGCATATGTGACCAAGGAGGTATCGGTCTGTCATTGTTAACATATCATATATGGGTCTTTTTTGAAGCTACGGCAATGGCTTCAATTTTTCTTCTCCGGCTCCTTAAGTGGTGGCTCTGAATCGAGATCGACATATGTTGAACCTACGTTATCTCCCAACTGCCTTTAACGTGTCTTTGGAATCACAGTCTCGTACGTGTAGTCTGTCAACTTGTTTGCATTTCTACTCTTCGCAATAATTTTTATCGCCATGGAGCTTAGTTTTAGGAGTTCTTTCATGGCATCCACATCTATAAGGTCGGTACCAGATTGTATTGCCTCCATTATAACACGGGTTGTAACAGCCTGCCTTATCTCGTGGACCTACATCTCTTCCAATTGTTCTTAAAGCTGTGCTACTTTCACTCTCAGTGTTACGACTGTCTACTTTAACATCATGCTTTCATTAGCGAGCTGTTCTGATTTTGGATCTTTTCACTGTGCTAGTTGTTTTTTTCCAATAAGGAGTGCAATTTGTTCCTGTAGACCACGCACCTCACTCCTAAGCTCAATGATGGGCTTCTCCTTTTTCTATAGTTCCAACACTTGGTTTGTTGCTGACCCTCAACCTTACTTCTTTCATGTTGTTGTAGCTTCACAAGTAAACTTTCTATCTCAGTGATGAACCATGAGGTGAAGTTAAGATCGCCAGTGGGTATGTCAGCTGATGTCTTCATGTCATCACCAACTCCTTTCATCCTCTTACTCATCGTGTCCTCTACACCACCATCTGGTTTTACAATGCTACTCTTGTCATCCTTAAGAACTTCATCTTTAACTTTATTCTGTGCCTCAGTCGTTTCTGTTGTTCGATTCACTTCTTACTCACCATGGTCTTCTACATCAGTATGTCCTTCGAGCACACCTTCCTTATTTAATGTGTCCCTGATGTTTGTGTCCAAATCAGGTTCTCCATCATTTCCATCGCCATTTTTATTTCCATATTCAACATCTCTCATAACCATGGGTGTATCATCTTTGTCTTGATGTAGATGCCTCTCACGTTTGGCAAACTTTCATTGTTCAATTGGTATTGGTTCAAGCTCAGTTAAGATTACCTAAAACAGCAAGTTTGTTAAGTCAATAATATGAACATACATATATCAAAATGTGTCCCATTGTAAACTGTTCTTATAGTAAAGTGTTTCCACATACACATGTAAAACTGTTCCCATATTGCACTGTTCTCATACTACAATGACAATAATGTAACATTGCTCCCATACTAAATTGTTTCGAGGTAACACTGTTTACATTGTGACAGTTATGCCAGGTTTTTGAATATCTTATTTCACAATGTTCTAATTCCAAATGAAAATTGATATTTCAGTTTATTCTCCATTTTACATATAATACAATGTTACACTTTTTTTTTTGCGGAGTATACAACGTTGACATTGATAAATAGCTCACAATCAGGGATATCAACCAAGTAAATATATAAGCTGCATCGTACCTATGAAAATTTTGGGGTTAATACTTGGTCCTCCTCAAGATCCTCGAGATTAACTTATCTTGACTGAGCTTTCATCCTCTGTAGATCCCAATTTAGAAATCTAGGAAACTGATAAGCAACATCTAGTTGTACTATACATGTGCGCTCACATAACCAATACTGAAGAAAACATAACCATTAATTAAACATAGGCAAGAGATAGTTTGTTGGTTGAATTTAGAAGATTATTTACTTACCAACAAAGCCATCACACACCCTGTAACTTTATGTGGTGTGCGATGATTGATCTTTCAATGAGGTAAGTAACGTTTTATGTAACACCTTCGCCCAATCATATTGCCCCATTGCTTTTAAATCCTCAATGTATTGCAAGAAATTCCATCATATTGTCGTACCAAATGTCGCGAAGAAAAGCGTCAAACATACGTACATACATAGTAACCGAACTACATCCTTCATGACATCCTTTGTATGTCCAGTAAGGGTTTGCTCCATTAGGTTTTTTTATGATTAACCCAGACAACCTATCTGTTGAAATTAACCTTTGTTGCAAAAAACTAGATACATTTCTGGTACCATGATGTAATGACATCTTTTCAGTCCCACATGTGATCCCACATATCAACTTTTCCTCGCCCCTTGTCAATTATGAACTATGACCACCAAATGAGAATGTGCTGTTATCTTTATCAAAAGTTTTAATTATTTTAACAACCACATTGTCATACGTTTTGCATCGTTCAATGTAAGTTTTATTACTTCATAAACAATTGAAAGCATACCAAAACGATGTCTTTCTCACCAACTTGATATGCTCTTCTTGGATATCTATGTCTGACATTAGTTTCAACATTCTCACCATGTTAGACCTGAAAGGATTGGTAGCTACTTGAGTTTCAACATCAATTTGTACTTTTCCTTTTGCTTGTTTGGTATTCGATTTGGTAGATGTAACTTCTATTCTTGGTCTTTTTTCCTTTGTTATGCTTTCATTCACTTGTTTAGGTCCCTTAACCGATCCTTTGTCTGATGGTTCGCCTTTCATATCCTCTTTTGTATCGCTACTCTTCGACCTCAAGTTATAGGAAGTGATAGTGCGTCTTTTTGGAGGAGTTCTTACCCACACTGCACATATGAAATTATAACAATATAAAAAATGAGCAATGCAAAGAAAGCAGTGCAAGAATATATTCTAATGAACCATCATTTTTTCAATTCAACACACATTCTTGAAATGGAAACATGTTGGAATGATAACACATTTTGAAATGAAAACATGTTCCAATGACAACACACAATATACTGTTATGAGAAGACATTTTTTACAATGAAAATAATAATAACAAATTTGATTTGGTAATTAAATAATGTGAACATGCTTTTTAACGACAACTTACTATAATGATAAGACATTTTCTAATGAAAACAATGAGAACCCATTTCCTAAAAAAAACAATGACAATATGCTTTAAATGAAAACCCATCCCCTTTACAGTGTACAATACATTACAGTAAAATTATTGTGTACATTTACAATGTACATTACAATACATTACACTGAAATCACACTTTACATCACAATTATAGTGTACATTAATAGTTCATTGTGTACATTTTGAAATGTACATTACATTTAAGTGTACAGTATACATTACAAGGTACATCACAGTGTACATATTGAAATGAAATTACAGTGAATAATGAAAACAAATTAGAGTAAGTAAGGAATGAAGTCACAGTGTACATATTGAAAAGAAATTACAGTGAACAATGAAAATAAATTAGAGCAAGTAAGGAATGAAATCAGTGTACATCACAGTATACGGTGTACATTACATAGTGTACATTTACATCACAGTGTACACTGTACATCACAGTGAGAGACATATCTTAATAAGAACACAATTTAACATTTGCACATCTTTTGACATGAGAACACATTTTGAAATGAGAACATAACTTTACATGACAACACATTTTTTACAATGAAAACACAATTTGACATGATAAACCAATTTGACATGAGAACACGTTTTCAAAACAATTTTCCATGAGAATATTTTTTTACATGAGAACACATTTTTAAAACTATTTGACAATGACAACACAATTTCAAATGAGAAGACAATTTGACATGGGAACACATTTACAGTTGTCAAATTATACCTTTAAAATGAAGAACTAATGTGAAATTGTGTTCATCCATCACACTTACAACAAATAACCAACATGGTAAACTGAGAAACAAGGTGAATCGGCACATATATGAGATATTGAGAACCAATAATGTTCAATAAAAAATATGTGCCACATAGACCAATAACAACACACAAATGGAAACAGCGTGTGTTGAAAATCAAGGTTCCATGTGAGAACAGGCAATGACTACACATAGTAAACAATACGATGCCAAAAAATACCAAGTTGCAATATGGAAAGGTGTTCAGTGCAAAGTACAAACTAACAAAGAGTGTTCAGTGTCATTGTTGTTGAGTCGAGTTAGATGCTAAACTTACATGGTGATTAGCAAACAATAGATTGATGAGTTCGTATGATGGGATACACTATTTTCGACCACAATGAATGCGCAATGAGAGTTTCGGAGACTATCTTTGAGATTTTAGATATAGGGTTTCAATATCAAATACCCAAAATGAATCAACTGTCTATAAAGAGATTTTCGCACCTAGGATTCACATAATCGTATGAATGAGGATGTAAACTTACTTTTCAAAGTCATTTCCACAGTGTAGATCATTCGCCTTATATGTTACAATATGCTGATTTGGTTTGGATTGGAAATGTTGCCAATATTCGCGATTAACTCCCTTCAAAGATCTTCATAAAATAGTTGATGCGTCTATTCCTTTAGTTTTGGTAAGGAATGTGGCAAATGGTTACCACTTCGTTTGTTATAAGCGCGAATGAAAAAGTTAAATGAAAGACATTGTTGGTATAATACAAGAAAATGACTTAATGGAATACTCCGGTTGAAATGGGACTTATCCCAAAATTGCTTACCAAAATGGGATTGCGGGCTTGATGCCTTTAAATTTTTTGATTTATTGCTTTTTGAGTTAAGGTGGTTTTAAGCCAAATAATCTTTGTCTTTAAGTTACTTATAAATTTTTTTAAATCAAATTTTTGCCTTTTTAATGTACAATGACTTTAAGAAACAAAATCTAATTTTAAGGCAAATTACCAAATGAGCACTTTAAAAAAAACAAAACAAAATAAAACTTTAAAATAGGGGATTGTATCCTCTCAAAGCCTATCTTTCTGGGCCCTTAACACTATTTGTGGGTTTAAATAGTCCTACAATAATAATTTGAGCCATTCAGTATATAGGTTACATCGAAAAACTTATTTATGTAAAAATTCAATTTGATTAGATATTAACAAATACATGAACAAGTCATATTTTGATTTTACAAAATTAATAGTTTGAACTTAAAGAGTTCATTTTAAGCCAATGGCACCTATTATATCACATAAAATGCAATTTTATCAAAAAATTGTTGTTTTTTCTATCAGAAAATTAAAAATTAAAAATATTATTTTGGTTACTTTTCATAGAAATTTAGTTTTGAATAAATTCTTTATTGATAAAAAGTACCTGTTTTATTTATAAAAAGAAAATGTTAAAAAGATTATGTGAACTTTATAATTTATTGTACATGGTGTAGGATTTTTATTTTTGAAATGTAAAAGTTATAATTGTATAAAATTTATTATACTATACATATGAAGAAAGGCGAATCTATGTAAACCAGGTTACTTTTCATGTCTCTTCAATATTAGTCTTTCGTTTTTTTTTTTTTTTGTGAAGAGCATGAATTAAATTTTTTTAATTAAAAAAATTATTTTTTTCTTGTGAAAGCTTAATTGATTGATGAATTAACTTATAATTAGGTTATGGATACTTTCTAATTTAATCTTTAAACTCTACATATTGTAGAAATTTTTTTTTATTTGTTTTCTTTTTAAATTTTAATCATTTTAATTATAATAATAATTATTTTAGAAGGTCAATAATTCATTTAATTTGTCTTTTATTTTAATATTTTATTTTTTTTACTAATCACATTTTAGAGTGCGATAGCCTTTTAATAATTAAGTAAAAAAATTGAATCGAAAGTGTCTTTTAAATGTATGAGTTATAATTAGAAAATGTTATATTAAAATATCAGTTTTGATCAATCTATATTACAAAACAAAGTGGTCTTATAACACGTCATATTTTTTATTCAATTATTAAAATTGTCCAAGCTTACATCTAACGGCAATAAGTACCATTTAAAAAAAAATATCATTACTCACCTCATTTAATGCAATTAGTTTAAAAAATTATCACATCTCTACTCATTCAATATAATCTCTCTCCTCATTTTTCTTTCTTTAAAAAATATCATCTCTTTTCACAAAAAATAAATTTATTTTATCAAAAAAATGTTATTTTGGTTACCTTCGATAGAAATCTATTGAATTACTTCTTTTTTAATATAAAAAAATTTATATTATGTAACAATTTAAAATATATCATTTTTTTTCAAAAATTGATTACTAAAACATTAAAATAAAAGATATATTATACTTACACCCCATGTATTTAAGAGTTATATCACTATCACCCTCTCTATTATCTAAAATATCACTGCTATCCCTTATTTTTTAATTTTTGTAACACTTTGATCCAAAAGTTAACTTTCCGTTAACTTTTGGACGAAAAAATAGTATTTTCACACTTACACCCTCGATTTCTTTATTTTCACACTTACACCATATGTTTTCTTTATTTTTTGTTTTTTGTTTTTTTTAAATTACAAAATTTTATTTAAAAATTTTTAATTAAAAAATAAAAAATTACTAAATACAAAAATAAGTAA
>JAOTRH010183066.1:0-11928 GCA_034768845.1 Heliamphora exappendiculata | reverse complement strand
GAACGGTGGGCAGTTTGGGAATTGTAATTTTGAAAAAGACAGTGGTTTTGAAGACAATTTTGAAAGCAATTTTAAGGTGAAAGAATGGTTGTCGTTAAATTAAACGAAAATTTTAACGATTAGAGTCTTTTTGATGTTAAAATCAAACTTGATGGGGGTGTTAGTACAATTTTTAAAAATACAAATTTTTTTTTGTTTTAGTCAGAAACCTTAGAAGGGGTGTAATGTACCCAAAAAAAAAAAAAAAAAAAAAAAAAGAAACTTGCTCAAGAACCCACTGCCTCTCTCTCTCTCTCTCTCTCAATCAATAACTTTCTTTCTCACGCCAACAAAACATCAAACTATTCCTTTATATAGGCCTACCCATTGTAACGAACCATCAATTCAGCCATTATTTTTTTAACGATTTTTTAAAATAGGTTTAAAATATACTAATTGGTTGTTACATATTCTTTTTAAATGTGGCTATCAATATGCCATTTACTTTTAGCATTAAAAATAGCAATAATATAATTATTATATTAAATTAATAACTATTAATTATTAGTTATTTTAATTTTTTATGATTTAATTATTACTTTAATTTAAATTTTAATTAATTTAGTTATTTATTATATATGTACATTTTGGGATTTTACAAAAACCGCATTTTCATTCAAAAGGAGTTTCAATATAAAAAAATAATATTTAAAAAATAAAATTTTAAAATTTCAATTTGAATATAAGAATGATCCAAATAGAATTAAAAAAGAAAATATATCAATTTGAAAATAGAAGCAAAACTAGCAAAATTCAAAAAATACCCAACCGACATACCGCTAAATCAGTCTCTCACAGCTTGGCAATCTGCAACAAAAAAACTGCAACCCTCACAAGACCGGTCTGCTCCTGTGATCATTTCTTTTTTTTTTTTTTGAATATTTGAAACTCTAACACTTAACCAAGCCTATTTTTATGCAAGAAAAACACACAAAAGCTTGGAAAATCATTTAATTTGATAAGAAACGTGATTCAATATCTTGAAACAAGAGAATTTCTGTCGCACCTTAAATTTAGAGACATTACGAGTCATGGACTATAGGTCTTTTGGCCTAATATGCCATAAAAACCTATTGATTAAAAAAAATACACGCACACATGAGCGCGCGTAAAACTCTAACACATGAATTAAATTGTTACACACACGTGAAACTCTAACATATGCTAAAATTAATTAAATTGATGTATAATCCAAAATAAATTTCACGTGGGTTATAAGTAGCCTACCAGCCATTACGCAAAAGTCAACTAACCAAACAATGATACCGACTAAAAGTAAAATGCAAAAATTAGTAAAACTCTTAAGAAGTCACTAAAATTGAGTATAAAGATTTCACACTACCAACTTTGACTAATCACCTGAAAATGTATAAAACAACGTTAGCCAACGGTCTCGTGAATGACGAGCATACATAATAAAATACAATTCAAAATGAATTGTCCAAAATAAATATAATTGAAACATAATAATGACATACAATGCAGCATAAATTCACATGATAGTATAATTAAAATTTCTTTTTTTCTTTTTGTCAAATTTATATTTTTTTATTAAACATAATTTGTGAATAAATTTACTCAATCTCAAAGCTAATAATGAATAACTAGATGTATCAAGTCTCATCATAATACCAACATCACAATGCATCACTACAACAAAAAACAGATTTATCAGCGCAACAAAAATCATCGGTAAACATCTAATCGAGTAGGTGATAGTATTTACCGACACAAATTAGTGCATCGCCAGATCGTTGGTAAAAAGGTGCCACCAAAAGGTTTTACCATTTGGCAAAAAAGATGAATTTGCCAATATGATTTTACGTCGCCAATAAGCTAAATTTTGTGTCGGCAAATACATGATACGTTGGCAAAAATCATTCATATTTAGGTTACTTTGACACTTTTGCCAACAATAAGTTGTCACCAAAAGTAATTACAATATTTTTAATTTTAATACTTTGCCGACACATTAAAATGTGTCGCTAATGGTAAATCTTTGTCCGCAAATGAATTCATCGCCAAAAGTATTATATTACATTTGACTACCTCAAATATTTTGTTTCATTCAAACATACTTAATAGAAATTAACAAAACCATAATATAGAATAAAACTTTAAAATTCTGTTATATAAGTAATTCCATCCAAACTAAATTGACACAGTATATCAGTTTGAGAAGAAATAATAAATTCATCCGGTCATATAATTATTAAAATTTTAATTATTTTGACAAATAATAGTATGGAACATAAGCAATATGCTTGGTGTAGCCTCAAGAAGTCATTTCACTTTACGGGCCCCATGTTTTTTTAGTTTTGCTTTCCCTGATCAAGTTCTTCTACCTTTATTATTTATTTGTCTTCACCGCTATCATTGCAATCGTCATCTACCTTTTCTAAACCTTGATTAGAGCTTCTCCAGATGACTCTCTAGAACTTGTTCTGCTTGTAGTAGTTTTTTCCTTTCGTTTTCAACCTTTTATGAAATTAAGATGTTATGACAAAATTTCAGCAATAACTCCCATTTAAGCAACTAAATATGCAAAAGAAAAAAAAAAACCAAATAGTTAATACTCCCCAACTCCAAAAAAGAACTAAAGAAAAAACAAGCGAAAATAAAAATGTTTTAACATGTTTCTTATCAACTAGAAAATTATCTGTTGTTGTGGTAGGAAGATTCCAAAAACTCTAAAATAGAGATTGAAGGACAATAAAAAAAATAGAAACATAAATCAATATCATCTCATTCAAATCGAAATCTAAAGAGCAATATTAAAAGAAACAGAAACACGACCATATTTGTGAGAAAAAGGGGAAGAAATGCTATTCCAGCATGGCCATTAACTATTGAAACATTAACATCTGCAATTTGTAGAAGAAAAAAAAAAACATTATATGTCAATCGCTTCTATTTGTCAATTTGATTGCCAACAAAACTAAAAAAATATAAAATAGTTGAATTTAAAATTTCAACAATTATATACTTTTAGCTTTTTTGGATGAAAAAGAATAAATCTTAAAATAAACAAAACAAAACAGCTATATTAGGCAAACAATAATATAATATGCATAAGCTTTCATAGGCGCTCCACTCTTCTATGTGCAACTATGCTATGAACAGCAAACCAAGAATAGAAACATGACATTTTATGAAAAAAAGTGACACTTCAGCCACATAAATATTATGAAAATTCACATGGACACTATCTCAATTTCCCATATGGTTAGTTGAAGAATTAACAAGTATAAAATACACCGCTAAAATATCTGAATTCTTCTAGGAGGATAACTCAATAATAAAAAACTAAGGAAGTTTGTTCATCAAAATATTCCAAGTTTAATATGTATACTATAGAAAGACACTTACATATATACGAAGCATGAATACTAGAAGCTATATCTAACAAACCTAAACCTATCAAAATACCTGAAATTCATAAACTCTTAGTAAAACATGACATAAATTATAACCATGGTTAACATACCTTTGAAAGCATAAAATAAGAATGGTCTAAATGTCAGATCAAGGTCATGCGTCAAATTCATTTCAATTATATGCCCAAATACAAGACAACTCGCTGGTAGATTGTTTGCTAATCGTTGCAAAAAAATTAATGATACTTTACAAATAATTTTACTTCTAAAATTTATTTAATTAATAAATTTTGAAAGGGTGGAAAATTATTTATCATTATATTAGATTTACATTTTTTTACTTAACAAAAAATTAACAAACTTAGTAGATAAAGTTAATATTTTGGTTTTCTTAAAAAATATCATATTATATAATGCATGTTATGTACTAAAATAAATAAAAAGTGATCAATAAAATGATGTTTTGAACTTTCCTAAAGTAAATAACTCGTTGCAGAATTTTTTTTCTTTTATCAAGTACGGACTTACTATTTGTCAAAATTAAAACATATATAGGCAAAATAAAATATTCTCTTGATGGAGATGGAGGGAAGTATAAACGTAAGTAAGCAACAAAATTTTTTCTCAATGGAGGGAAATATGTGGGTGGCGCCAAATTTTTCCTAACAACATTTGACAATGAGTGTATTTCTTGTCGTCAAAAACATATTTTTAGATATTTTATCAATGCATTTTTTTTATAGTTGTCAAAAGTTTATATTTGTCAACTTCAAATGCCTAGTGTGGGTAAAACTAGTTATTTTATGTTGGCCAAAATATGTGTTTTGACTTTTGCCAATATAGGTAACTCGTAACTAATAAATTTTATTTTACCAAAGCTCCATTGGTTACCAAACATAAAAAATGTGTAGGTAATACAATTACTTTCAATTTGAGGAAAATATTTTTTTGCGCCAAATGTTTACCAATAATATTCGCCAACGAAAGAGTTTCTCGTTACTAAAAAGGATTATTTTTTGGGTTTTTCCCATTGCATTTCTTTTTTTGTTGCTAAAGAGCTATATTTGCTAACTAAAATTGCTTTGCGTTGGTAAAATACGTCGTCAATGATGCATTTTCTTGTAGTGATGGTAATAATAACATAATCATCAATAATATGTGAGAACCATAAACAAAATAAATAATCAGTGCCAAATATAAATAAGCTTACAGCATCACTGGCCTATTGAATCTAACATCGAATTTAGAGTCACTACTAGGGTGGCGTCCAAGTTTTATCTCTAAAACGATCCAGTTAATATTATCGGACAACATTCGAACTATCCCTTAAACCGTTAAGTACTAGAGTCACCATGACTACAAGATCGGGTATTTTTCCCAGCGACTAAAGTCATATCCGTAGAGAGCGTGTCCCTTAAAATTTTAACATGGTCCCAAAATAAAATTTCATACATCACACCATATAGATGTGTACAAAAAGCTCTAAGCAACATATGAATCATTCAAAAACAATTTCTATGCCATGAAGTTTGCATAACGAATATTTATGTACTTTTATATAAAAAGGATTTTTGAAATTTTAATTTGTTTTTATAAAATCATTTGGGAACAAAGGAGATTTTAGAAAATACGTAGTATACAAAATCATTTGCCTAAGTACCACTTGTCTGAGTCCAAAAAACGTATTACGCGCGGCAACAGTAAAATTTATAAAATAGACGTCACCCTAAATTATACAGACAAAAAAGCTAATATTAATTAACTCCAACCCGAACAATAATTAAATACTAGTCAAACCCCCTATTAAGATTTTGGTTATATAAAATTTCTTAAATTATTATATAGTCTTTAATAATATTTAAATTATATTTAATATATAATATTTAATAACATCAAGCCATTAGTTATTCAAATTTAGATTTAATTAATAACATACTAAAATATTATAATATTTGAATTCAGTTTTACCATATATTTTTATTTACTTACTATATTTTATTTATTTATTTCTTTTTGCTTCAACTTCTCCCATATTCTTAATCTCTTTCTGTTTCTTATATATATATATATATATATATACACGCATGCTTAAAACCTGAGCGGCAACAAGTTGTCGCCTTCTTCATTTTTTTTTTCTTTTGCTACTGTTTTGCACACTTTTTAGCGTTCAATCTTCTTTATTTTAAATCTTGGTCTTGGGCATTAGATTAGGGTAAGTGCTCATCTCAACCTGATTTGATGCAAAAATTCACTTAAACATGTAAATAGTTTAACAATTTGCAAGATCCGCTGTGTGCTTTTAGATATCCTTCTTGATGCCTTTGTGTATGGTAATTTGTGAGTAGAGTTTTATGAAAAACCTATTTTCTTTACTTTAGTTTATTCATATACTAAAAAAACTAGTTTGGAACTCTCAATTAATTGATAAATTAACAAATGAAAATAAAAGAAAATTAAAGTTTGATTTATAAATTAACGAAATGGTGATTGCGGCGCGAGATGTTTGGGGTCTGATTTTTTATTTCTATTTAGGAAGGAATTTAGACAATGTAATCTTTTGAAGATGTAATTTAAGGGTAATTTTGGTGAACATTAATGTTGTGGGACTAATGCTATTAAAAAAAATTAAATATAACTAATTTTTAAATATTAACTGATATTTGAACCTTTGTCAAAATTTTTCAAATAAAAATGAGTTGTAAATGAAACTTTTAATGGCCATTTTTTCACATGATTTTAAATGTGAAAAATACTTAGTGCTTTCACTTTCACTTAATATAAATGGTATAAAAAAAAAGTTAAAGTAGTTATCCATCACCCTTAGGCTCCCGTCTCTCCCTCTCCATCCCTCTCTGCTTGGGTTTTTGAGTCTAGGGAAGGAAGGCAGTGGTAGTAACCCCTTTGAACTTATTCTCTCTAGATCTTTCTTTCTTTTTTCTCCAATATCCCTTCTCTCTCTCTCTCTCTCTCTCTCTCTCTCTCATTCATTTTTTTCTTTGATTTGTATGTGATTATTTATTTTTTTCTTTGATTTGTATGTGATTTGTATTTTATTATATTTTTGTGTGCTTTTTTTTATTCATTATCTTTTCTCCACCATCACATTCTTTTGAGTTGTTCTTTTAAATTTGGATGTCGATCAAATTTACATAAATCGATTGACGTTGGTAATGTCAAATTTGATGCTAGCAACTACTCCCGACCTTCAGTAAGTCATTTTAAAAGAGCTTGGGGATCGAGAAATACGATTAGTTCCAGCTAGCTGTTGTGAAAAAAGAGCCACAATATATGATTCATGGTGATCAATTTTTGTCCTTGTTTGTCATGTTTTATTCTTAGTGTGTTTTAATAATGTCTCACAATGTGAAAATTTAATTTTCTCATGAATTTTTTTTTTCGTAGAGAAATTTTTCTCTCCTTTTGAGAAGAGTCTTACTACATTTGATCTACCTTTTTTTATCAAATTTATACAAATTTTCATACATTTAGATACCTTTCTAACCAAAAAAATAATAAAGTGGCGCAAGTCCAAGCCAAGAAAAAATGAAAAAGAAAAGTAGTTTATCCATAACGATAACCTTAATTATCCTGAACCACCCAACCAGGAAGCTAGCGAAGGTACACACACAAGGTGTCACATTGGACCACAGAAGCTAGCTCTGGTGGTCTATATCCCATAGGTAACTTCAGTTAGGGTAATTATTCCCTAATTTCCAAATATATATCATATAACAATATTTATATAGTTCTTTATTTAATGATTTAACAATAATTAATATTGTAAGTGAAATAATGTTAAGGTATTTTTTTAATTATGTAAAAAAATAATAGAAAATGCAATTCACTACTCAATTGACGATAGATAATGAATGCATATTATATAAATATATATACAAAATGTATTAATATCTATAAAAATTATAAATATCCACTCTAAAAACTTTTGAAAAGTAATTTTACACTCCATGAAATTACAAATATCATTCATAACATGCAAAAAAATGTATTAGTAGTTATGAAAAATTGCATATTGTGTTGAGTACAATAGTATGTTCATCTCATAAAAATAAAAGTTAAAGTGTGTTTGGACAAAAATAAGTTGGAAAATACTTTCCTAAATTTTTATAGTTGTCAAAAATAAATTAATTTGCTTATGAAAATACTTTAATCCAACACTTGATATGAAATCTACCATACTTGTAAGTATGCACCGATTTAGGAAAAATTATAAAACAGTATTCTCGAAATACCACGTAAGTAATGTCAAGTAGTACTCGAGACAGATATAAATGTTCAAGGCACACACTAAAAAAATTATCATATTATCTCTTACATATCCAATAAAGTGAGTTAATGTTGTCTCATTCGAAATATTTTTTGTTACATTATTAAATAAGTGCACGGCATCAATAATGTCACGTTATAATCCAAATCTATTAAATAATTATGCATAATTGAAACGATGTAACATGCAATATTCTTTCAGAGTTTCTAAAACCAAATACCAAGTAATACTCTATAAATAACTTGTAATTTTTCTCTCCTTAAAGAGCCTCCCTGCAACCCCTCCGCTCCCCCCCCCCCTCTCTCTCTCTCTCTCTCTCTCCTTTTCAAGTTTCTGAATTCAGTAAATCTACACTGCAACTGGTTTAAATGCCTTCGGGTGTTGGTTTGCAAAAGGGAGTACGTCTCAGAACCATGGATCAGTCTCATTCCGCACCATCATCATCATCATCATCATCTTCTTCTTCTTCTTCTTCTTCTTCTTCTTCATCATCATCACAAGAACAACGCTACTCCGATCATCATCATCATCATCATCATCAACGGACGTCAAGCCTCGGAAAAAGATGCCTGGACACCGCAAAAGAACACAGGTCAAGGTTCTACATTGCGAGGAGATGTGTTCTCATGCTCCTGTGTTGGCACAAGTACAACAAATATTGAGAGATCTCCTCCCTCCATTCTCGATCTCATCATCATCTGATCAAAGTCGTCGCGAGTCATAAACTTTTTTTTTTATCCTTTCTAAACTGGCAACCCAGGTGCTCTTTTCTTCCTTCCTTTCCTTCCTCCTTTTTTTTGGGGTGTCCTGATCATGAGTTCCTCGTTAGGTCAAATCAAGTTGATCATTTTAAAAACAGTTCATCTATGTACATATAATTAAATTACAGAACGTGTTTTTTTTTACCGATGAGAATATATTTTGTTTAGAAAAGTAAATATAACACATATTTTATCGATAAAAAACCATGATTCGTAATTGGTTCTGTGATTTATTTACGTGTTGATAGATTTTTCCATTAAAAGAAGGTGATAATTTTTTTTTTCGGTTTCTATCTTTAATGCCTCTCTCCTAGGGTTTCATGGGTGTACCAATGGTAATGAAAACAACGGCAATAATTTATGAGAGTTTTCACGTGGAAACAGTGACTAAGTGAGTTTGGGGAGCTTGTTGGGTCTAAAAGAAGAGCACCCTTGTGCTGCTTCATATTTGGTATGTTTTTGAAATAAATTTTTATAATTTAATTCGTTCGTTATATAGAATTTATCAAATTTGTTTAATATGTAAAAACTCAAATTCATCAGATATCTGTAATTAAGTGGTTGAATAAATTTTTTTAATATTATTTTATAAATAAATAAATAAAAATTATAATTTTAAAAAATATTATTAAACAAATATTACTCAATCACTTAGTTGCAGATATTAGATGAATTTAAAATTTCACATGCTAAACAAACTTGACGAGTTTTACATAATGAACGGATTAGATCATAAAAAATTATTTGAAAAATGCGACAAACAAGGCGCAGCAGAGCAAAAATTTAACGGTTGAACTAATTTGATACAAAAATTAAACATGATGGAAAGTTAATGATATTTCAAAAATCACATGAGAAGTTTCTCTTTTTGTCAAAAACTAGAGAACTGGTCAGTGTAATTTATCTAAAAATATTTAGAAAGTAAATCAGAAATATGCACAAAGTTTAACTCATCGAAATTATACTTGTTAAAAATATGAATCAACCACGTACTAATGCTCATTCATGATGAAAACGTGTTTATCAAATAAACACGTTTTATTTAAAATGGTTTCAAATGCTCATTCTAGTCTCACTCAGAATATAACATGTTTAACAAATACGCTTTTATTTAAAATTATTTCAAATAAAAGCGTGTTTAACAAAAATGCTTTATTTGAAACCAATTAAAAACGTATTTGCTTAAGACGTTTTCATATTGTTATTTTCTATTCTTCAGTTTATATGAAAATTAAGCTTAAAGCGTGTTTAAAAAATACGTTTTCTATAGAATGGAAAGAAAATTTAAAAACTCCTATCTCGTTAATTAAGTTAAAAAATTAACTTACTTTGACAAAAGAGCCCGGTGGGAGGTGTGCTGCACGGCGGCTGTGTCATTTCTTCCTTCACCGTCTATTTTTCCTTCTCTTTTTGCTTTTCTAAATCCTAATATGCCAATATCTTAAGGCCTTTCCTAATCTAATACTCTCTCATACAGGACAAACTAATCTAAGCATATACATATTCACAAACGAGGCTCAGCGTTTAATGGGTTAATAACCCAAACGGTTTCTTATATCAATATTTTTAATACTCTTAATAAATTTTGTCTTAATTAAATATTATTATTGTGCGCGTGGCAAATTGGTGGTTTGCTCGGCACAATCTGGAGCAAGTGATTTGGCCCAATACTAGTGACCCCGAACAGAATATGGGCTAGACTCCTCGCCGCCGAACTCACTGAAAGCTCCTTACTCCGCCGCCAAACTCCTACAAGACAGAGAACACCATTAGTGCCCTTCGATTTGATTTGACCGGGAGGCACTCCGACTCTCAAGTTAGATATCTCTCGGAGATGTTTCTAGGCAAGAGCTGGGTTAGGAGTTATGTACCTGTGGTTGTGAGAGTGCTTTCCTTTATATAGGAGTCAAAACTTTATGAGGCTGAATCCTCTTAGGATTCTACCTCTTGATTCTTTGAGGATCCTTTTCTATCTTGTGGATCTCGTTCTGATTTGTTCCCATCCACATATCCGATCAAATCGTATATAGGGTGCGAGCTTATCTTTCCATTAAGGGGGCGACATGGGATTCAAAGGGTGGGCTGAACTCGTGAGGACCGAACAACTGGTGGTTCGGGCTTCTTTGGAGCAGTCTGTTTCAGGCTGGTCTCCATTTTGGAGCTTTGCTCCCATTTAATTTGTCTGGGCTTTAGGCCCATAGCTTCTATCCTCCCTCAATTATCATACATAAATACTTATTAATTATCATATATTATTCTTATATTACACATTTGATCTTATAAATAAAATATATTAGCATTATTTTTATTATACATAGATGTATATATATTTTATTAATGACTATAATTACATATTATTATTCTTTTAAATGAACATAAAGCATCATAATTGTCGTGTTTAATTTGTAACGGTCGTGAACAAAAACTCATTAATATAATTAGGGTAAATTACACTGACCTCCCATGAGGTTTCTGACAAAAACAGAAACCTCTCATGTGGTTTCAAAAATGACACTAACCTCTCATGAGATTTAATTTTAATATCAAATACACCCAAACCACTCTCACAACCCCAAAACCTCCCTCAAAACCAGCCAATCCCCCAAAATCACCCCCAAAACCATCTTACACCCCAAAACCATCTTACATCCCAAAACCACCCATAAAACCACTTTCACCCCCCAAAAACCAACCCCAACCCTCAAAACCACCTCCCTAAACCTTCACCGCCGCCGCCCACCTCCCTCACCACCGATCGCCGACCCCCACACCGCCGCCGCCGACAACCCCTGCCACCGCCACCCCTCTCTCTGCTCTATGCTCTTTCTCTCTCTGCTCTATGCCCCCTCTCTCTCTTTCCCTCTGCCGTCTCTCTCTCCTTTCTGTCGTTTCTCTCTCTTGGTGTAGCGTCGGTGGCGGCGACGGACGGTCAGCGGTCGGTGGCAGAGAACAGATCTGTTATATCCCCCTCTCTCTGTTATATATATATATAACAGAGAGACTACTGGCCACCCGCCTCTTTGCCACCGACCGCCTCCCTCACCGCCGCCGATCGTCCACTGCCACCACCGGCGCTACACCGAGAGAGAGAAATGGTAGAGAGGAGAGAGAGAGACGGTATGGGGAGAGAGACGGGGGAGAGAGTAGAGAGATAGAGAGAGAGAGAGAGAGAGAGAGAGAGAGAGAGAGAGAGAGAGAGAGAGAGAGGGGTGGTGGTGGCGAGGGCCGTCGGCGGCGGCAGTGTGGGGGTCAGTGGTCGGCGGTGAGGGAGGCGGGCGGCGGCAGTGAGGGTTTGGGGAGGTGATTTTGAGGTGTGGGGGTGGTTTTTGGGGTGGGAGTGATTTTGGGGGGTGAAAGTGGTTTTGGGGGTGGTTTTGGGATGTGGGATGGTTTTGAGGATTGGGTGGTTTTGAGGGAGGTTTTGGGGTTGTGAGAGTGGTTTTGGGTGTATATTTGATGTTAAAAT
>JAOTRH010183055.1:0-11928 GCA_034768845.1 Heliamphora exappendiculata | reverse complement strand
ACACTGATCCTTGGATAGAGTGATTCCATGCTTGAAAGGGAGAAACCCTTTCTTGGAATCCTGCATGCTAAAACGAGTAAGGATATCATTGATATACTTTCTTGTGATAAGCCCAACATTCTTTGTTTCCGATCTCGCACAAGCTTGATCCCAAGGATGTGACTGGCTTCTCCCAAGTCCTTCATATCGAACTGCCAAGATAAATATACTTTAACCGTAGATAATGCCCCCACATTGTTTTCGATAAGCAAGATATCGTCTACATAAAGTACTAAGAAGATCACCACGCTTTCGTCACACTTTTTGTACACACAAGACTTATCCGGACTTTGATCAAAACCATAAAATTTTATAGCTTGATCAAATCAAGTGTTCTAAAACCTGGATGTCTGGTTAAGTCCATAAATAGATCTCCTAAGCTTACACAACATGTGTTCCTGGCCCTTTGCAATGAATTCGTCTGGCTGTATCATATAGATACATTCGTCAAGACTTCCGTTAAGAAAAGCTTTCTTGACGTCCATTTGCTAGATTTCGTAATCGAAATGTGTGGCAATGGATAAGAGAATTCGGATAGACTTAAGCGTGGCTACCGGCAAAAAGGTTTCCTCATAGTCGATCCCTTCTTTTTGAGTGAACCCTTTAGCAACAAGCCTAACTTTGAAGGTTTCAACCTTTCCATCTACTCCTCTCTTCCTCTTGTAGATCCACTTGCATCCAATGGGTTTTATCCATTCGGGTGGTTCTATAAGTTCCCAGACCTGATTGGAATACATAGATTCCATATCTGAATTCATAGCCCTTTGTCAAAGATTTGCATCTTTGTCTTGTAGTGCTTCATTGTAGTTACTGGGATCAGTATCCAGTTCTGCCAGGATCCTGTCAAAAGACTGTCCCAAGAACATATACCGATCTGGTTGATGAATAACCCTCCCACTACGACGAGGCACTACCCGCGTCTGTGTACTAGCAGTAACAGGCTGTGCAAAATCTGAACCCTGTGCATCAGCACCCTGTTCTTGATTTGCACATGTCCTGATAATCCTGCCACTACGACTAGGTAATGGAATATCTGTGACTTGTGGTTCCTCTTCCGTTCTACTGGCATTTTCTCTCAGTTCTTCCAGAATAATTTTGCTATTGGGCCTGTGGTCCATTTTATAATACTCTTCCAAGAATCAAGCATTGGTGCTAAGAATGACCTTCTGATCGTTAGAATTATAAAATAGACCACCCTTTGTTCCCTTGGGATACCCCACAAAGAAACATACTTCTGTTCTCGGTTCCAACTTACCCGCATTCCCTTTCAGCACATGTGCTGGACACCCCCAAATCTGAATGTGTTTCAGACTAGGCTTACGCCCGGCTCATAATTCTATAGGAGTATAAGGTATTGACTTAGAAGGTACCATGTTCAGAATGTAAGCCGCTGTCTCTAAAGCGAGTTCCCAAAACGAATCTGGTAAACCTGAATAACTAATCATTGACCTTACCATTTCCATAAGAGTCATATTCCATCTTTCTGCTACACCATTCTGTTGAGGAGTGCCTGGTGCAGTCAACTGGGATGTAATCCCCTCTGATGATAAGTTGTCCTTAAACTCTTTAATGAGGTATTTCCCATCACGGTCCGATCGTAGTGATTTGATACTTTTACCTAGACGCTTTTCTGCCTCCACCTTGAATTCTTTGAATTTCTCAAAGTAGTCAGACTTCCAGTGCATCAGGTAAATGTATCAATACCTTGAGTAGTCATCAATGAAGTTGACAAAGTACTCAAAGCCACCTCTAGTGTCACGCCCTAAACTCCAGGCCACGTGAAACACCCATAAACAACCATACAAGATACCCAACCAGAGAATATACTCTCAATTTAAACCATACATACATTATATATAAACGCCAAATGACAACATTACACGGCTCCAATGCCTAAAGATATGTTATAAGCAAACATATAACAAAATTAGCAAAAAGGAAGACTACAGCACTTCCACCTCTTCAGCACCTCCTGATCAACCAGCGTGACCGGTACCTGAAGAAAAGCAAATCCCACATTGTGAGCCAAAGCTCAGCAGATCCTAAACAACGCATGCAGTATAATCTAAACATGCTCGAAAAACGAAATGCAATTTTTGACTCTCATTCAAGTCATTAAAAACTGTTTGAAAACCGTTTTAGATCACGACTCACCAGAGCCAGAAAACCATTTTCACATGCAATGGGAAAGCGAGGATAAAAACCATTTGTCA
Organism: Heliamphora exappendiculata; assembly: GCA_034768845.1. Classification (NCBI taxonomy): domain Eukaryota; kingdom Viridiplantae; phylum Streptophyta; class Magnoliopsida; order Ericales; family Sarraceniaceae; genus Heliamphora; species Heliamphora exappendiculata. Next base: position 9,676 of record JAOTRH010183055.1, on the reverse strand, counting down.
ACTCATTAGAGACCTGAAAATGATTCAAGTATTACGACTCCCGCAGGCCGTTAATATAGTATTTTGACTCCCGTAGGCCCGTAATACAGTTTAAAGAAAATTGGTCTATCTGTCCCAAAATGCAATACATGCAATCCGTGAACACGTGCCTCTTCAGGACTTTATTTTAGGCTTCAGATATCGCACACACACACACGCGCAACTCAAGCAACACATATCTTCACAGACTTTCACCGTAGAACCGCAGCCCTAACTAATGCATCTTCTCAGACTTTCACCGAATGACCGCATTCCCAAATACACCGGCTTTCGAAGCCTACCTGATCCACTGGCTTTCACAGCCTACCTCGTTCACCCACACATTCACACGTGCATCAACAACCAGGATTTTACATCTACTGGATCACAGATTCATCTAATCCATATCATACTCATATGCAAACCTAAAACAGGATTTAAAGCATATAACCATGTATTAACACGACGTTTCACAAGCCATGTCACATGCCTATAAAATCCTAGGTTTTAAAGCATAAACCACATTACACATAACAATTGATATCACAACCACGTAATCCACTTACGTATTCTGTACATAAATAAACAGTTATAAATATGCACATTACCATGTATAACAATACATCACGACGTCACCCACCGAAACAAACCAACATCCACCCACGGGGACAACCCACACGACCACCACTGGCCCAAACATGCCCAACACGACCATCATAGGCCCACGACACTCACCCGCGCCAACAAAAAACCCACAGCAAACCACGCACCCAACTGTGCATCACAAACCGCATCTACCATGCACATCACCCACGAGAGTGACACTCAAACGCACACCCGAGGCGATAACACGACCCCTGAAACCACCACACAACCAACCAAACCCCAAAAGGGAACCGCAGGTATTTAAATCAAGTAATTCCCATAAATTAATCAATCGAATACTATAGGACACCAATCGAAAACCAAGGAACCAACCCAAAACCACAAACCACCAGCCTACAACTTCAGTTGACTGGACCTAACCCCCAATCGACTCACCCTCGAGGTCGACTGAATCCAAGAACACGAGATCGAGTCGACTGAATCCAAGAACACGAGATCCAGTCGACTGAACCCAACCCAGAAATGGTTCTAAGCTATGGGTTCAACCCCCAAACCTCAAATCGAAGCCTCCAAACCCCATTTTAACATCCTCAAACATACACATGCCTATGCCTAACACCAAGGCCACCATAGAAACACCCAGCACCCGATTCCATCCACCAGAACCAATAAAAACCCAAATTTTAACCCAAAACCCAACTTGATACAAAATCAAATCTATAGAGATCTAACTGGTAAAAACACTCACGATTACCCATAGCATCCTTATATAACAGTAGGGCCTAGAATCCTATCTCGGTGAGTTCAAAACTCAACGTCTCGAATCACGTGCAAAACCGAGCTTCGTTGGACTCAAAATCTGACTGGATGGTTGTGTAGCCCACTATGCCAAAAGCAAGGATCCGCTGTTGGATCGTTGAAAATTGAGCCCCGGGCCCCCGAGAACTTAGAGAGAAGGTAGAGAGAAAATTAAAAACTTACTAGATAAGTTTTGGAAGATATTTTTATGAAAATATCTAACTACAAATATTTATAGGCCTCCAAAATATCTTTTTTTAAAATTTTTCGAGAATCGTGCCACAACGGTCCACAGCTCCAGGAACCACCCTATATGCATATCTAAGCCCGAACATGCATCAAAAGCACTAAAAATATGCTCAAAAGAAAACACGTAACGTGCGTCAAAAAATGCCAAAAAAAGAAAACGGGTTATGGTCTCACAACTCTACCCCCCTTACAGGAATTTTGCCGTCGAAATTCAACTCAAGGGCAAAACAACAAACCGTTGATCGCAATCGACATAGGCACACGAGATGGTCAGCCAAACCATTCCTAGGGTATTGTCAAACAAGGTTAGGCATCCTAGACAACAGCCAACTATCTCAAGGACTCGAGATCTACAACACTCCCAACCTCACATCATCACCAACCGCTGCCTCAACACAACACGCCATCCACGGGATCCATAACCAAAACAGATGCAATGAAGTACCTCTGCTCGCTGAAGGTGTATCAGCATCCTTCAGCACGACCGGTGCCCTAGATGAATTGCAAGCTGCAAGAGAATACACTCGGGGCAACCCTACTCTGTCCTGTCTGCTATAACTCGGCGTAGTCAGCTGCCGCACCGACTGAATTGACGTATTCCTACCTACCACCCGGGAAGTCTTTACTGCGGAAGGCTGCTGTCTACCCTGCGCATACGAACCCACTGGTGTGTCCTCCATGCTCGGCGCATTGCCTCTAAAGGGACAATTCCTACGAATATGTCCAAACTGTCCACACTCATAGCAAACTAATGGGTCCCTCCCCTGCGGCAGCACTGGAGCCAAACTCTGGGATGGTCTCAGTTGTAAACAATCCGCCACACGATGCCCCGACTGTCTGCATCGAAAATAGGTCAACTCCTGCTGCTCTGGCCTTCTAGACGAAGCCATAGATGGTGATGGTGATGAAAACTGCTGTGATCCAGATAGATAAAAACTAGGGCCGGAGGACTTCTGCCTCTTGCTGGAGCGTCCACCTGTCTGTACCTCCACTCCACCTTGTGATATCCTAGCCTCCCTCGAAGCTCGAGTCTCAGCTAAAGCATTCTCAACCCTCGCTGCCGCCTCTACCATCTGTCTGAACACACGATATCCCATCACAGCCACTCGCTCCTTGATTGCCGGCCTCAAGCCCCGCTCAAACCTCATCGAAAGAAACTCATCTGTACACTCCACCTCCGGTGCAAACCGAGACAAGCTCGTAAACCTGGCCTCGTACTGCATGATGTTCATGGTCCCCTGGGTAAGAGAATAGAACTCCTCCCTACATAAGTCCCTCCTCGAAGCTGGGAAATATCTCTCCAGAAAGACTCATGTAAAAGCTGCCCACGTGACCCCTCCTGATGAGCATCACCTCTCAGCTGAAAGGTGGCAAAAGAAACTCACAACTCATCCTCCACAATCTGCAATGTGTCCAGGATTCGAGTCGTCAACTCCAACCACTCTGTCACCAGAAGAGGATCGGGATCTCCTGCAAAGGTAGGTGGATCCATATGCCTAAACTCCCGCATCGCAACTATAGCCCTCGCCTCAAGCACCCTCTCCCTAACACGCTCACCCCTTGCAATCAACTGCTGGATAGAACCAACCAGTACACGCAATAGCTCCGTCGCATTCATCAGTGCCTAGGGAGCATTAGCATCCCCAACATCAGGGACAGGAATATCCCCTTGGCCAACACGGCCTCGCCCTCTCCTCGCCGACATCACGTCTATATGAAAGTAAAACAATATATAAGACGTAAGACATCACATCAACATAAATGCTAAACACTTAGCATGCTATCACATAACCACATAAGTTCATGCTAAACAACCCCACATATACCAAGGAGAACCAACAAGAATCACACGTCAATCTGGATAACCTATTCAGACTCCCTGATAGAAATCACGTCAGCTAAACACGTTTCTAACTTGGCTCCCAAGTTTGTTAACCCAAACGCCTAAGGACAAGACTATCACTCCTAAGATTCAACCCCCATGCTCACATATACACATCGTTCACGTAAGAGTCGCATGCTATCACGTTCATGTTATCAAAACATCTAAACACATCCAGTCAAGCACACGCAATCAACCTTACACGGTGATGTAGCCTCTTTCCACGGCTCATAGGTACTCGAACCCAGAGCTCTGATACCAAGTTATCACACCTCAAACTCTAGGCAACGTGAAATACTCATAAACAACCATACAAGATACCCAACCCGAGAATATACTCTCAATTTAAACCATACATGCATTGTATATAAATGCCAAACGGCAACATTACACGGCTCCAATGCCTAAAGATATGTTATAAGCGTACATATAACAAAACTAGCAAAAAGAAAGACTACAGCGCTTCCACCTCTTCAGCACCTCCTGATCAACCAGCGTGACCGGTACTTGAAAAAAAGCAAATTCCACATCGTGAGCCAAAGCTCAGCAGATCCTAAACAACACGTGCAGTATAAGCTAAACATGCTCAATAAATGAAATGCAGTTTTCGACTCTCTTTCAAGCCATTAAAAACTGTTTGAAAATCGTTTTAGAACACGACTCACCAGAGTTAGAAAACTATTTTCACAAGCAACGGGAAAGCGAGGATAAAAACTATTTGTCGACTCATTAGAGACCTGAAAATGATTCAAGTATTACCACTCCTGCATGCCGTTAATACAGTATTTCAACTCCTGTAGGCCGATAATACAGTTTTAAGAAAATTCGTCTATCCGTCCCAAAATGCAATACATGCAATCCATGAACATGTGCCTCTTCAGGACCTCATTTCAGCCTTCAGATATCGCACACACACACACACGCAACCCATGCAACACATATCTTCACGGACTTTCACTGTAGGACCGCAGCCCTAACTAATGCATCTTCTCAAACTTTCACCGAAGGACCACAGCCCCAAATACACCGGCTTTCGCAGCCTACCTCGTTCACCGGCTTTCACATCCTACCTCGTTCACCAGTTTTCACAGCCTACCTCGCTCACCCACACACGCACACGTGCATCAACAACCAGGATTTTACTTCTACTGGGTCACAAATTCATCTAATCCATATCATACACATATGCAAACCTACAACAGGATTTAAAGCATATAACCATGTATTAACACGGCATTTCACAAACTATGTGCCTATAAAATCTAAGGTTTTAAAGCATAAATCAAATTACACATAACAATTGATATCACAACCACGTAATCCACTTACGTATTCTGTACATAAATAAATAGTTATAAATACGCACATAACCATGTATAACAATACATCACGACGTCACCCGCCGAAACAAACCAACATCCACCCACGGGGACAACCCACACGACCACCACTGGCCCAAACACGCCCAACACAACCATCACAGGCCCACGACACTCACCCGCGCCAACACAAAACCCACAGCAAACCACGCACCCAACCGTGCATCACAAACCGCATCTACCATGCACATCACCCACGAGGAAAACACTCAAACGCACACCCGAGGCCACAACACGACCCCTAAAACCACCGCACAACCAACCAAACCCCAAAAGGGATCCACAGGTATTTAAATCAAGTAATTCCCATAAATTAATCAATCGAATACTATAGGACACCAATCGGATACTAAGGAACCAACCCAAAATCACAAACCACCAGCTTATAGCTTCAGTCGATTGAACCCAACCCCCAATCGACTGAAAAACACACTGGAAAACCACCAAACGGCCAGGGGCACTGTCCAGTCGACTGACCCTTGAGGTGCTGTCGACTGAACCCAAGAACACATGATCCAGTTGACTGAACTCATAGGTTTAGTCGACTGAACCCAACCCAGAAACGGTTCTAAGCTATGGGTTCAATCTCCAAACCTCATATCGAAGCCTCCAAACTTCATTTTAACATCCTCAAACATACACACGCCTATGCCTAACACCAAGGCCACCATAGAAACACACGGCACCCGATTCCATCCACCGGAACCAACAAAAACCTAATTTTTAACCCAAAAACCAACTTGATATAAAATTATATCTACAGAGATCTAACTGATAAAAACACCCACGTTTACCGATAGCACCCTGATACACCAGTAGGGTCTAGAATCTTAGCTCGGTGAGTTCAAAACTCGACATCTCAAACCACGTGCAAAACCAAGTTTCACTGGAATCAAAATCTGACCGGTGGTTGCACAGCCCACCGTGCCAAAAGCAAGGATCCGCTATTGGATCGTTGAAAAATAAGCCCCGGGCCCCGAGAACTTAGAGAGAAGGAAGAGAGAAAACTGAAAACTTACTGGAAAAGTTTTAAAAAATATATTTATGAAAATATCTAACTCGAGATATTTATATGTCTCCAAAATATCTTTTTATAAAAATTTTTGAGAATCGCGCCACAATGGCCCACATCCCCGGGAACCTACCTCGCATGCATATCTAAGCCCGATCATGCATCAAAAGCAGTAAAAACATGCTCGAAATAAAACACGTAAAGCGCGTCTGAAAACGCCAAAAAAAGAAAATGGATCAGGGTCTCACATCTAGCCCAGATTGTCATAGGACCACACACATCAAGATGAACTAGCTCCAACGGTTCTTTAGCTCTATAGCCTTTAGCCAAAAAGGGCCTCTTGGCCATCTTTTCTCTAAGTAAGATTCATAGACTGAAAGTGCCTCCACTTCTAATGAACTCAAAGGTCCATCTGTTACCAGTCTGTTTATCCCTTTTAGATTAATATGACCTAAGCGTAAGTGCCAAAGAAACATTTGGTTCATTAAAGAATGAAACTTTCTCTTATATGGTAAATTAGATATGTTATTCTTTTCAGTTAGTTGCAGTGTAGGAGAGATTAGAGTAATAATATAAAGATTATCCACCAATGTACCAGAACAGGTAACCCGTTTATTTTCCTTAATAACCCCAGAGTTAGTAAAATAAACAAAATATCCGTCTTTAGCTAATCCAGAAACGGAAACGAAGTTCCTTCTAATAGCAGGTACATAAAGACAATCTCTCAATATTATTACCCGATCACTACCAAAACTGAGAGTGACATTTCCTACTGCAACTGCTGTTACTTTTGTATTATTGCCTATATGCTGGTAAATCTCATCATTACTAAGTTGTCGGGTTTCCTGGAACCCCTGCAATGAATTGCGAACATGATTAGTGGCTCCCGTATCTACGCACTAGGTACCGGTAGATAAAACTACTAAACATGTTTCCACAACCAGTGAACAGAAATTACCTTGTTTGTTCTGCCTTCTGAGAAATACTAGACATAACTTTTTTCAGTGCCGGGTTTGGTGGCAGTGAAAATATCTGCCTTTTGGCTTTTTCACACTAATTTGTGGCCCACTAACTTTCCCAAAAAATGTCTCCCTATTTCTGAACCTTTTTCTTCTGCATGCCTTTCGGCCCCGATGAAGAATTTTTTTCTGAAACGGACACATTTTCTGGTATTGAAGGAATACCATTTGTAGTTAAAGTTATATCCAAGTTACATTTTCAGTCAATAAAATTTCGTCCCATAAGTTTTTTTTCTTTGAGTATTGAAGCGAGTGGGTTCAAATCTATTTTAATCCTGAGAATCACATAATTAAAAAATCGTTAATTATGATGAGAAAAACTTTAAATTTATTTTAATTTGGTTCCCTCTACCATTTTAAAATTAGTTCGCTAGCAGCCTGATAACCTGTGAATAGCATGCCACGTTGGGTGGACATCTACTATCCATCATAAGACCAGACAGGCCAATTCCTTTTAATTTTACTATCTAGGCAACTGACCATACTAAGAAAAATTAAATAGCTGACATAGTTTCGGTCCAGTATATAATAGTAGTGACTCAGTTGGAGATGATACTATTATATACAGCTAAGTGTTAACCATCACCTAATCCCAAATTAATTGCTTCGCAATGAACCCTTCAGTTGGAGAAGTGATCCATACTAACAATAATCCAAAATTATACTTAAAGAAGATTTGTACTGACGATACCGCAATTAATTTGGCCGTTGGGGAGGAAGGTCTTACTGCCGACATGCAGGGTTTAATTGCATCGTCTATAAACTGGTGATGGAGACCGTGGGATTTATCTGTAAATAAATTCTCTCTCCCACTTAAAATATAAAATATAAAAATAAAATATAAATTAAAAGCAAGATAAATAAAAAATATCCCGATTTTATGATCGGGTAATCGAATTAAAACTCTAAAGAGTGTCTGTCTCCTTCTCAAAGATAAATTTCAATAATTCTTTTTAGGTTTCTGTATCCTGATAGCATCAGGATTATTTGATATTATCATGTCAAAATAAATTCGGCTGAGGCTTGCCGCTGCTTGGGAACCGCACCTACTGTTTGGTGCTTCGGCTGTTTTGCTCGAAAATCGGTGCCAGTGTTTGTGTTGATTAAAAACACTTTTTGTCGCTTGCACCTTATTAGCCATTGAAAATCGCTTCAGCAGCTTGGAAGCCGGCTTGTGATTGCACCGAAATTGTTTGCCTTTGATGGAAAACAGCTAACAGCACCGAAACAAGTTGGATGATGGCTTGGGAATTGGCTGTTGTGCGCCTTGGAAATCGGCGCTGTAGAGCTGGATTTGCTTTCTCTTGGGATCACACTAATTGGCACTATATCAATCATGGACCATTAAAAAATTCCATGAATTCCCAAGCATTCAATCATGAAACCGACGCCACTGTTGGTGTTTGTTTGGCCTGGGAATCTGGCTCCGTTTGGTGGAAAACTGCTTGGAAACCACTGAAGCTTGAGGCGTGTTTCTCTTTTTTCTTTTTACCGAACACCGGCGCTCCTCTTATTTTTTATATAATCGAGAAAAAAAAATTCTGGAGAAGAAAACAAATTGCAAAGTAATAAAAAAATTTTATTTGCGGCTAAAACCACCGAAACCAACGCCGGTTGGCACCGCCAACCACCATCGTTTCTTCCATACCTGTTCTTTTTTTTTCTAGTAAACTAATTTTTTTTTTTAAAAATATAAAAAATTTGCATCAAAACCTATGTTTCGTAGGCTCACATTTGATCTAAAATTAATTAATTTAACACGGTCAACCGCCGGGGTTAAAAAATTAAATTAAATCATCATCCATACATTCAATCAAACATGAAAATAAAGGATAATCATAAAATCGAAGTTAGAACACCTGCAAAACAAAGTTAGCAACAGTTCTAAATCTACATGACCCCGATAAACCGTAAACAAAAAACAAAATGGCTCTGATACCAATTTGTTGGAGGCAATACTGTCAAGATTATTGTTTTTGTAAAACGATTTTTGGTAAAAAATTAACTGGACGGACAAACACCAAAGCGGGTTCTAGATAAAAATTTTGACGTCAAACGATCAAAAATAAACCCGTGCAACCAAAGTTAATTTTGAAGAATACCTTTTGTTCATCTAATCTTCAACTACGATTTGATTCCGAGTTGAAACTTAAGTCAGATTTTCTGCTGTATTCCCTTACACGATCCTCGAACGTAGTGCGGGCTACGATTCTCCAAGAACTGGTACCGACAGAACCCTGATATATTTAAGTCTTGAAAGACAAAAATAATATCATGATTATAATGATATATGAGATATCATCTATCTGATATATGATGTATAAATCTCAAACTAGTTCAGCCTACCCGCATATATATAGGGCTACAGCAGGGATCTGGAGAGTAATTATGAGTTAGACTTCCAGCGGAACACAGATACCTACGAGCAATTTTTGCAATTATGGAAAGATGCAGCGGTATTTGCAATTATGGAAAACCAGCAACGATTTCTATAATTTTCATAAAACACTGAATTACAGTTCATACCACTGAAGAACTATAATTGCACTCTAACCCATAATCTCAAGACCTTCTTGTATTGAGATCCTGTTATTAAATGCTTACTATTTCTCCTCACGTTAAGATTCCTGATACCTGCCAATTAAATTTAATTACTGATAATTTAATTTAATCGGCATCTTGATATTCCTTAAACCCTTCCGCTTAACTTATT
>JAOTRH010183044.1:0-11929 GCA_034768845.1 Heliamphora exappendiculata | reverse complement strand
CAATAAAATCAGTTATAAAACTTAATTTGATTATTAAAATATTTTAATACGTTGTTATTTGAATAGAGTTTGGGGTAATTAACGATTTTGATTAGGCTGAATATTGTGTAACAAATAAATAAATAAATATTAGCTTAAACTAATAAAAAAAATAAGACGAACATACTCTTAATCGGGATTTGCGTAGTAATTAAATATTATTTGACTTGAATATTAATTAATAATAATTGTTTATCTATATAATAAAATAAAGATGAAAAATGTCTCATATATATTTTACATCAATAGTGAAAGTGTATTTAGGCACGGGTCAATCCCTAGTAATTATATAATTCAATGCGACTTTCGTTTCATAAATTATTCTCTTGCGGCGTGAAATACATTGTTGAAGTTCAAGTGAGTGGCTTAGTGTATTACGTATTTTTTAAAATTGCCACTGTCCCAAATGGTTTTAGAAAATAAAAGAAAGTTTTTAAAAATTTCTTTTTAATATAAAGATATAAATTTGTGATGTAAATTTCATGGCAGAGAAATTATTCCTGACTCATTTAAATATTATATGAAACTTTTTATACGTCTTTTGTGGTACAATTTACGAAATTTTATTTTTGGGACCATGTTTAAGTTCAGAGGATACGTTCTTTACTGAGATAACTCTGGCCGCTAGGGAAAAGGCCACAGCCTCGCGCCCATAGTAACTCTAATGCTCAAGAGTTTTAGAAAAAATGTTTGGTATTCTAGGTAACTCTAAACTAGTTCGTCTTAGAAAAAAGACTCATGCGCCATCATGTGGTGACTCTAAGTTTGATGTTCGATCCAACGAGCCGAGGATGCCTTGAATTTTTACATGTGACACTGTTACTTATTTAATTTATGGTTCAAACAAACTATAGATGATCATGCTATTATCACTACTATGGTATTGATTATTATGATGAGATTTGATATACTAATTACTCATCACTGGTTTTGAAAATTGAGTAAATTTGTTCACAAATAGTATTTAATGGAAAAATGTGAATTTGACGAAAAGAAAATGAATTTTTTATATTATCATGTGATTTTATAATGCGTTGTATGCTATGATTATGTTTTAGTTATAGATACTTTAAACAACCCATTTGAAACTGTATTCTACTATGTCTGCTTGTCATTCATTGGGCCATTAGCTGACGTTGTTTTTAATATTTTTAGGTAATTAGTTAAGGTTGCTAGTAGTAGACTATGTGGTATCTTGGGACCCAACTTTTGATCCGTATCATTTCTTTGATTAGTTGACTGTTACTACCTCATGCATGGTGGACTGCTTGTGACTCATATAACTGTTAGTGGGCTATTTGTGATCCACACGATTTTATTTTGAATTATGTCTCAATTTATTCAATTTCAGCATATATCAGAGTCTCAAATAGATACCTTGGTTTTTCATTTGATTGGTAGGCTTACGTGGCTTGTTGGATCAAAGCCCATAGTCCACGGCCGATCATGTCTTTGAACTGGGACGTGACATGCTTTTTGTTTAAAATTCTCTTAAAAAACCTACTTGTTTGGGTTCAGTTAGCTTTTTTTCATATATTTTTATATTTATTATTTTATAAAAAAAGTCAAAAAATAAAAAAAAACCTACAAAAAAAAAATTAGTCTAAACATAGGCTCAATTTTTTTTTCATAATATAGAAAATCTTACTCTTCTCTCATAAATATGTAGTGAGCAATTGATGGGAGTGATAAAATACAAGCAAACTGATATAGTATTGATATAATTAGTTTTATATTTTGAATTTTACAATTTTATAATTTTTGTTATTTACATCCACTTTTAATAATATTTATATTTTAAAAATATATTAAATTAAATTATAAAGCAAGAACCATATTGAATGTTAAAAATTTTAAAAAATAAAAATGAAAAAATTTCCCTTTTGGCAAAAAAAGAGAAAATTCTTAAAAATAGAAAATAAGAGTACTTATCATTACTAAACTAACTCTATTTTAAAATAGGAGTACTTAATATGTTTATTTTTATAGGGTTAATATTGATATTACAAAATAAAAACATTTAAATAATTTTTTTTCTATCAAAATCTCTTCACTTTTAGGGAGATTAAAAAAGGTGATTATAAATGATAACCATATCTCTCGATTTTTTTTTTCATTTCTCTTCATTTTTCCCTTTTTAGTTATCCAAATAAATAATTGGAGCAATAATATAATCAGGGGTCGCGTGAAAAGTTCGTTAAACACCAATTTTTTTTAAAAAAAAGGTTTTTCAACAATCAAATACAACTTTTAAAATTAAAAGAGTACCCAACATTCTTCTCTCATAAGCAATAGATATCCAGTTCTAACATGCATACGATATATCGCTTTAAGGCGTACAAAACATGTCTCTAGAAATAGACATACAAAAAGAAAACTAAATAAAGTTTTCTTCCACCCGCCACCACGGGTACCACTATATCTACTCCTCGCGGTCATTAACATTATTACCTGAAAAAGGTTTAACAAGTCCTATACCGTGAACCGAAACCTAATAAAAATAGACTATAATGCAGTAAACCATGATATGCAATTACAGAACATAAATGGTTTTACTTCTCCAAAACTCTCAGGACATCTAACAATGTCCAACAACACAATAAGCATATACAACAAGGTCATATGCATGTTGTACTCTTTTACGGTCTTTTACCGTGAGACAATATTAATTCAATCATCCAGCTCTTTGCGGTCTTTCACCGCGGGACAAATACCTGCCCTAATATAGAACTCTTAGCGGTCTTTTACCGCATAACATTTACATGCCCCAATATACAATTTTTAGCGATTTTTCACCGTAGGACATTCACATGCCCCAATATACCATTTTTTCGTATAATTCAACAGATAAAAGTATGCATATAATGATGTACTAAATATCCTTATACATAACATCATAATGCTCCCCATAATCATAGAAATGATCTCACATCACAACTAAACATTTAAAAAAAAATTTAAGCTCAACCCCAAGGGTTAGCTTCAAACCTAAAAAAAAAAATACGATTTTCCAGATTTTACATAAATCTCTCCGTTTTCAAACCATCTTTTGAAAATCACAGACATCTACAAGTCCATATCATGTAATAAACCAAGAAAAGCACAAAACATGCTTTTTACCCGAACAAAACATGATTTATACATAAAACACGATATTTAAAGCATTTTCAAGCAATTTCAACAGTTGAAAAAGTACACAATTGCACGTAACATCTTTTAAAGACAACATAGTCTAGGATCCTACATCGGTGAGCCAAAAACTCGATGCCTCGATCCACGTGCAAGAAAGAATTTCATCAAAACGAATTTTGTTCAGATGGAAGCAGAGCCCACAATGTGGATAGTAAGGATCCACTGACTGATCGTCGAAAACTAAACTCGAGCCACCAAAAAGTTTAGAGAGAAGGGGGAGGAAATGAAACTTAGTTTGGAAGAAAAGTTTTTGAAAATATCTAGCAAATACTTGATATTTATAGTCTTAGCCTTATACAGGGATTTAGTCGGCTGACTTCACCAAGTCAGTCGACTGAACCCACAAAGTCAGTCGACTGAATCCACAAAGTCAGTAAATCAGTCGACTGAATCCACAAAGTCAATTGACTGAATCCACAAAGTTAGTTGACTGAATGGTTACTGAAAAAATCAAAAATATCAACCGCCTCAAGTCAGTTGACTGAACCACAACAGTGGGCATTCAATCAACTGAAATCACTCTCTCAGTCGACTGAATCCACACTGTCTAGCCCATAAACAGAAAAACTGCATAACGGTCTCTCTAAACCCCGAACAAGCATAAAACACATATGTAAAACACATATAACATGCGATTTTATGACAATAAAGCATAAATCATACATAGAGATATACGTGTATCGAACGGAACACGTCAAACATTTGTATATATATCACAAAATAAAATGAAATCGGATCTCATAGAAATAGAATAAAAAGTAATTATAACTTGTAGCAGAAGTTGTAGGTGTTTGAAAAAAATTATATTTGATAACTAAAACTAGTAGTTGAAAGTTAAAAGTGACTATTAGTGACTTTGCCAAACACCGTAAAAAATAAAAATAAAAAGAATTACATCCCAATGTGTAAATCAAACTTATAGTAAAAAGTCAATTCTTTAATCCTATATAAACAAACATGGGTTAAGTAGTCCATCCTCAATACTAATTGCTTCCTATTACCAATTCATATATTAATTCGAATTTATGATTAATCCCGCTACTAATTCCTTCTTATTACCAATTCATATATTAATTCGACTTTATGATTAATCCCATCCGACTTAGTGCGATGAGCAAACGTGGCCTATGTTGGGAATTTTGGGGGAGTAAAAAATTGGATAGCAGGCTGGAAGTCTGTCTCAATATCTACCTTCCTCAATCCCTTCTCAAAGATGATAGTGTTGTTCCTCTGTAGAGAAGCCAAAAGGGATATGAGACTTTTTTTAAATTTTATTATTATTGTTATTTATTATTTTATGTTCTAGTTATCCAATTTTTCTGAAAAGCTAATTAACTTTTTTTAAAAAAAATTTATACACATTTTAAACACTAATATTTTTTGAATAAAATAATTATAATACTCTCTCAATTAAATAAGACAACTCTATTCTATCAAAAAATCGTGTCAGTACTCCAATTATTATAGCTTAAAAGCAAAATATTTTTTTAAACATTTTGACAAAAAAGGAAAAAAGGAAAAAATCTATCCTAAAAAATTTATTTCAAATAATCTAATATCTTTTTCTCTTTTCTTAATAAGGGTTTTTACAGCTTTAATTGCTTTTATTGGCACGAAAAGTTCCAAAAAGCATTGATTGTACCATTCGATGTTCCACGCAATTCTGAGAATGTTAAATCTAGTTAGATTTCGGTAGCAACTTTTTTTTTTCTAGTTTTATTTAAAATAATCATACTTTTTAAATTCATTTCATTATAATAAATAAAAAAAATAAAAACTTGAAGAGTAAATTACACTGACATCTTCTGAGATTCATGAAAATATTAACAATATCCCATGTGGTTTTTGAAATGTTACTAATCTCTTCTCAAGTTTAATTTTTGCATCAAATTAATTCAACTGTTAAATTTTCATTATTACTTTAACGAAAACAATGAAAACCCACCAAAACCAAATGGGAGAAAAGGTTAGGGTAGAGAGAGGAAGGAAAAAAAAGAGAGAAAGCAAAAAAAGCCCTAATTTTGGTGGATTTTTTGTGCGCCACCTGAATTTTTTTTGTTTTTTTTTCTCTCTCTATCATAACCTTCCATTCTTTTTGATTTTGGTAGGTTTTGGTGGTTCGTTAAAGTAGTAACGAAAATTTAATAGTTAAACTAATTTGATATAAAAATTAAATTTAAAAAAATATTAGTGATATTTTAAAAATCACACGGGAGGTAGTTAATATTTTCGTGAACTTTACGAGGAGTCAGTATAATTTACCCAAATTTGAAAAAAAAACTAGAAAAAGCCCATCACGGCAAGTTACGGGCCCAAAATGCCCAAGCAAAGCCCGCTTAAAGTTGGGTTCTGGCCTATTGTGGGCGATCGGCGTAGTTAGAAGGAGAGGCGTATTCGGTGAAGGAGAGAGAAGCACTGGTTTTTTGACAGAAGAAAATAAAGAGAGGAGATACAAAACAAGGAAAACAAAAAAAACATGGAGGATTTAAAGAAGAGGAAGCTTGACGAAACGGGCAACGGTCAGATTTCTTCGCTAGCTTCGGAAGAACACTTGCGCTCGTTGCTTGATCCCCTTGCGAAAACCCAGTTGGTCGATCTCCTCGCAAAGCTGTACGTTTCAATTCCCATATATATATATATATGTATATTTTTTTTTCTGGTTTGTTTTCCTTTTTCCTTTCTTTAATATACTTCTGGGATTGCTTCCATGTCATTGATATATCGTTATGTATTCTTATCATATATCGTATATGTCTGAAGTGCGAGAAAAAAGCTAGGCATTTTTCTGTCAGTAATTTTGTCGAACGGTTGGTGGTCAAAACTTGAAGCAGTTCATATTGAAGTTTCCCGCATTGAGTATTTATTAGTTTTCGATGAATTGCCGATGCCTTTATATTGGGTTTGTTTCTGATTGATATTTTATCAGGCGGGGTTTGGTTTTCATGATGAGTGTTAGAAGTTAGACCAACTCTATAGGCATTTTCTGCTTGTAATTTTGTTTGGTGGTCAATACTTGAAGCAGCTCATATTTAAGCTGCACGCCTTGAGCATTTATTGGTTTTCGTTGAATCACGGATGTCTTTATTGGGTTTGTTTCTGATTGATTGTTTCTCAGGCGAGGCTTGGTTTTGATTAAGACTTGTTCCAAAGTTATAGCAACTGGGTTGGAGTTAGAACTGATTTATACGCTCCAACTCACAACCTAGTTGTTAGAGATTTGATTAGTTCTATATTTTTCTTTTTCTGTCTGGTTTAAGTGTTTCATATATTTTCTTCTTAGATTTTGGGTTGGTTTGGAGGTTTAATGACTTAATGTACGATTGTTACAGTATTATATTCATAGCAGGGTTAATCTTGAACATTAAGAGGTGATTTCTTCTTTTGTGAATCACTTTGATGGGGGAATTTCTTCAATTTTTAAAAAAAATTGGGAACTCAATTAGGGTTGTTAACATTATGCTATATCCTTTCTCCTGGGCATTAACGAAGGTTTTACTATCTTATGATGTATTAGCTTGATGGCAATTGTTTGCAGTCCCCTCCCCTGACACAGAGGAATAAATGGTCACAGAGGAAAAACACCATTTAAGTTGGTAAATGTAGTTTCTGATAATCTTATTTTCTTATACACTTTGGAACCACTTCTTTTTCCACAGCTTACCTCAAAAGGTCCTCCTTGCAAAACAAAAATAAAATTTATAAAATGAAACTGAGGCAAGTTCTCCCTTGATATATATAAATGATATGAAGTGGTCGAGTCAATTGATTGGTACAAAGGATTAGTTTTGTTTGGTTTGATTATAAAATAAAAAGTATATTTAAAGCACCCTCAAAAAATTATGTTGTGCTTCCACCTCATTTATGTAAACACCCCTCCAAAAGTACCAATTATGTTAGTATCATATTTTAAAGGGAAAATTAGTGGTAACCAATTACAATAGTTTCTTTAACTGTTTTAAGTATAATTAGACTTTTTTTTTTTAACTCAGTGTCCTTTAATTGTTTTCATTTGTTATGTCCACATTAACCATATTAATGAAGTTCTTTCACGTAAGTCAGAGAGCACATGGTCTTCTCATTTTTCTTTTTTACACTATTACTTGCAAAAAGTGAATAGTATTTACTATTTCATATGTGTCCTTAGATAATTTTATAGACACTCCTAAATCATATTAAGACCCCATTATTTTTAGTTTTTAAACAAAAGACTTGTAATATAGTCCATTAAAATACCATTTTTTATTTAAAAAAAGTTTCACTAATGTTTTAAAAAGTTCTTTCAACTCATTTTGATTCACGTACAAAATCGAATAAGTTAAACTCAGTCGCTCACCAGTTGATAATTCCCCATAGAAAAGAGGATAAGTGGCAGAAAACCGTTGAATGGCGGCTAACTGCCAATCAATGAGAATAGTGCTAGGTTCTCTCCCCCTGGTCCCCCCCTACCCCACAAAAAAAATCCTGAATCTATCAATATATCTAGTGTTTTGTCAGACATGCACCTTCTGTATGTTTGTTTCCTTCATATTTCTTATTAAAGAATTATTTTCTACCAACACTTTACTGGGTCATGTCTCCAGCAGTAAGGTTCAACATCTAGTGAACAAGTTCTTATACAAAATGAAAAATGTTAGTTTTTATGCTGCTTTTATCCCTCTTTATAGAGGAACAACGAGCATAGCAAATGTAGTCAACCTTATGAAACCTGATTTTAAGTTGCCAATAATTGTATTTGAGGTTTATGAATTGAAAGGAGTGATTATTGGCTTAATTTTGAAAATCGTAGCTTGTCTGATTTCAGAATTTGCGTTGTTGCAGGCTTTATATTACAACTAATTTAGTGTTTAATAATTAAATTGAAAGTCAAGTAGTAGTAGAAGGATAAAGTTGTTTTGGGATTAACATGCAAGGTTGGGGTTAATGTTGGAGCCATTTAAGGGCAGTGGAGATCAATGTGAAAACAATACGAAAAATTGAACAAACCACAATAAAAGAGAAAAATAAAAACACATGAGATTTAAGTGAAAACCCTATGAGAAAAATATCTCATGGGATAAAAACTACGGATCAACCTACCAACAACTTTCACTATTAAAAACAAGAAGTTACAAGATTTCATATGCTTAGGAATTACAAACCCTTACCCGGTATACCTAACTTTGAAAATTCTCAGCAAGCTTCCCCGAACTTGCTATCCACAACAAGTGGATCTAATCCCGCCAGCCTTTTTGATTTATAAGCAACCACGAAGTTCTCACTTCGTTTTTCATATCCTACGGTTCTGTTTCCACAACCAATGATGGTAGTGGTCAAGTCAATGTGTGTAGAATGTGTGAATGAGAAACCAATCTAAATAATTTATATGAAGGTAAGATCATCAATGCAGAAATTAAATTAGAATGTGGGATTTAAAGATCATGCACACTAGCCTCTCAGTCTCATGCGCCTTCTTATTTGTCTCTCAAGACCCTAGGTAAAACATATGATATTTAGTTATTTAACCCTAGGATTTTACACTACTAGCAGTGCCTAGCACTTATTACATGTTCAGTGCTGTATAGTGAACTACTAGATTCAATAGACGCTACACGTCCAACATTATCCACCTGAAGGTAAACACTGATTAGCGGATCTCAATTTCAAGATTATGAAATATGACTTATTCAGTGAAATTCTAGTGGTCTGTGCTTATAAAAGAATGCAACGTCACGTGAAATCCCAAGGCACAATGATCATATACCTAATAGGACTGGAGCGACGATGTTGTAGATTTCTCTGTCTGAAGATGTTGTATCTTTGCACCTTCTAACACTCAACTCACTTAACACTCCCCAAATATCCAAGAGAACACACTCCAATAGTTTTGTTTTGTGAAAATTGCCAAAAACTATAACACAATAACTTGCATATCTTAGGCGGAAGGGAAGAAGAAGGGGCTGCTCTCACGAGGGTTGAGTAAAATCTCACAATCCTAGTATGAAAGTCTCATAGAATTTATCTTTTGGTTGAAAGAGAGACTATATGCATTAGCTCAAAAACACTATATAATGGAATATTTTAGATGTAATGTAGATCACATGGATGACACAAAACATATCTTGGCTTGTGTTTCAATGGATGCACCATAACTATATCCCGTGTCCACGAGAACTAAAGATTTCCTAATACTCTTGGCTACTTAGTCTACTCTTGGCTACTTAGTCTAATAGCTTGCTATTTTTAGACTGGTGTAGTTTAATATTCAAATGATCTTAACAATAGCGTGCACACTTTTCTTTGGACCAAACATCATGTTGCTTGGTGTATGGATAAGGTTTTATTTCGGCTTCTCCGGTGGATGTGTCATGGGTGCCTTATATAAGTAGCAATAGCTAATGTATCAGCTATTGTAGTAATTGGTATAAATTATATTTGCATGGCTACTTTTTGTTTTTATTGACGACTACTTTTTAATGGTTGTAATTTACAAATTTAGGTTATGTCTATAATAGAACTCTTGGCACTAGGCAGATATTTAATTAAAAAGCCCTAAGAGGTTAAGTCAATGACAATTGTGGAATGTTGATTTATTTAGTTTCAGAACTAAAATAAGATAAATCTTTTTTTTCCCCACTCCACCATATCTAAATTATAGAAACAAAGACAAGGATTTCCCATTTAGATATCACTCATAGCAGTATCACACTTTGTCTAAATTTGTTGGGATTTGTTAGTGCTTCTGGGTGTCCTGGTTGTGGTCTATAGTTGAATAATGAATCAAGGCCTTAACCCACCAAAGGACAAGCATTAGCTTTGTCGGATGAAAAAGCATAGTAATGAAAATAAACTTGGAGGAAGAGAACTTTGGTGTGATTTTAGCCAGGGAAGATGTAACCAGATGTTAGGATTTATTAGCTTTGGTAATGATGGTGGTGGAAACCTACCTCAATACTCATAAAGGGGATATCGGAGGAACCTTGTGAGTGGGTGTTGGACAAACTAAAGTGATTGAGCAAACTTGTCGGGCTTCCTTTGGCCGATCGTGAGAAGTATGCTTTTGTAAAGTTGACGGTAAAAGTATTAAAGCACAATGGTGGTATTTGGCATGGTTAAAACTAGTAACTTATGGATTGTAGTTTGTAGAAAAAGTTGTGAGTGCTTGATAAAAATTGTAACTTGTAGCTGAAATAGAAAAAAAAGTAATTATAGTTTGTAGCAAAAGTTGAGTGTTTAGAATAAACTGTAGCTTATAATTAAAATTAGTAGTAGGAAGCTAACAGTTGTAGCAGAAAGCTAAAAGCTGTACCAGGAAGCTTTGCCAAACACTCCAAATATAATTTTGGAGTTGATAAAAATTGAGAAGTAGGGGGGCGGTTGGGTCAATCTTTGGTTCCCCCCCCCCCCCCACTTTCTTCGGCTCTCTGCCTCACTCCCTCTCTCTATCTCTCTTTATTTTTCGTATTTTTCTTGTATAATGATGGTTTCTCCCTTGGCATGTTCTCTCATACAATTTTCTTACCTAATAAAAAAGGGGCATTAGGCTTCTGAGTTCTAACTTGTCTACATCTTACGTATAAGATGAGGTTCTGGCTTGTGGAGCAGGAGGCATTCAAGTAGCAAGTTAGGGTATGACCTTTAATGATTTTCTCAGTTTGTTTTTTTCTTTAGCCTTTAGCTGTGTGCCCATGTATCAGCCTCCTGCATCTCAGTTTGCTTGTGTATGTTTTTGTGGGAAAGGATTCACCTATCCCGAAAATTGCATGTACCTCTGTCCTAATGCATTGAGAATTGTTGAGTATATCTCAAGATTTCTGTGCATCGATATTTTCATATAATCTATAACCACCTTCAATGCTATAGGACATAGAGATATAGTTTTTGGGACAGAGAATCCCAACTCATTTTTGTGTGTAATTATGTTTATATTTGTGTGCATGTGTGTTTGTGAGTGTGTGGGTGGGTGGGCCCGTGCGCATATGTTTGTATGCCATTTTGTATGCCAGTCCATATTCCATTTGAGAGTGCTATGCTTGGGGGTCAAAGGAAAGGGGAATCATTGAATATTGCTCCGTGCTTGTATGCTGTGTATTGAGTCTATTGACACTGTGCATGTGTGCTTATTTGCATGTTGTGGCATGAAGAGGGTCCCAATTTCCTTCTATTGCTGGAGAAATTAAAAGTGTTGCAAGTGCCGATCCTGTCCACCGAAAGCTTTTTGTTCGTGGCTTGGCCTGGAATACTACATCAGAAACCTTGTGTGCTGTGAGTGCGTTGCTGACTGCTGATTGTGTTTGGTCATCCCCTCTAATTTGAGTTTTGGCCAAAATATTTACAGAACAAGAGTATCAATTATTTTCATGTGCTTCTCTTTTAGATTAGCATTTACCTTCTGTTGTTATATCTTCTGACACTTCAGAGAATCCTTGCGCCGACCGTTACATAATGAACTTCACTTGCATATGTTTTCATACAGGCATTTCAAGCGCATGGAGAAATTGAAGAGGGGGCTGTAATCTCTGACAAAGCAACAGGAAAATCACGTGGCTATGGTTTCATAACCTACAAAGATATGGAATCAGCTCAGAGTGTATTAAAAGCACCTAGCAAATTGATCGATGTAAGCTCTATTATCGAATAAGCATTCGAATACAGGCCCCTTGCATTCATATGTGGTTGCATCATCCTCCCATATTGAGATGACCCTCTCTTTCTCTCTCTC
>JAOTRH010183043.1:0-43147 GCA_034768845.1 Heliamphora exappendiculata | reverse complement strand
GTGACAGTGGAGGAATTGCTGAGCTTAAATCATTTCTAGGTACTAAGTTTCAGACGAAAGATCTTGGTGAACTTCAAAATATTTTCTCAGCATTGAAGTAACAAGGAATAATAAAGGTGTGTTTATTTCTCAAAGAAAGTATGTTCCTGACATTCTGGAGCGTGCATGATATATGAATGCTAAAGGGGTGGACTCACCTATTGAGTCTAATGTCAAACTAGAACCGAAGGAAGGAGTGCCTCTATCTGATCCTGACCAGTATCGCCAAATAGTGGGACAACTGAATTATCTTACTACTATGACTCGTCTAGATATTGCTTATCCAATGAATGTAGTTAGTCAGTTTTTGTCTGATTCCCGAGTTCTCTATTGGCAAGCAGTGTTACGTATCCTACGGTACTTGCTCAAAAACCCAGGAAAGGGCATCCAATTTTCTGATCATGGTCATATGGGAATGAAAGGATACCTTGATGCTGATTGGGCTGGATGTACATTTGACATGAAATCCACATCTGGTTATTCTATTTTTGTTGGTGGAAACTTAATTTCTTAGAAGAGCAAGGAGCAGAATGTGGTCTCCTGGTCCAGTGCTAAGGCCGAGTACCGAGCAATGGCTTTAGCAACTGCTGAGATTATGTGGATACAATAAATTTTGACAGAGTTACACTTTTCTCTTCGAGAATCTGCCAAACTCTGGGTTGATAATACCTCAACTATTTATATTGCCACAAATCCAGTATTTCACGAGAGAACAAAACACATTGAGATTGACTGCCATTTTGTCCATGCGGAATATCAAAAAAGTGTTGTGAATTTTGGGTCAGTCCCTATAGGAGATCAGGTGGCCGATATCTTTTCTAAATTCCTGCCGGGTTCGCGTGTCTCATATTTATGTAGCAAGCTGGCCATGGTAGATATATATGCTCCAGCTTGAGGGGGGTGTTAAATATATATGTATCTTAGTAGTATCTTTACTATTATTCTGCGTGTGTGAGCGTAGGGATGTAATAGTGTGGCTTAGCTTTTTATTATAAATAAGAGTACTCGCCTATTTTTTTGGGTACGGCTTTTCATTACGGTTAACAAGAGAAAAAGGAGAAAACTTAGGAGTTAAGTTTTGAAAATATCTTTTAAAAATATCTAACTCCCGATATTTATAGACTTTCAAAATATCTTTTTTTAAATTTTTTTTGAAAATCGCACGGTAACTCCCCGCAGCCCCCGGGACCAACCCCGTATATTTCGATTAACCAAAACATGCATCATAACTCATGTAAGCATATTAAGGCAAAAACGCCAACACGTGTACAAAACACCAAATATGCATAAATATGGAAATAAAATGGTACAGTGTCTCACAACTCTCCCCCCTAAGGAATTTCGTCCCCAAAATTCACTACTACGTCACGAGGTGAACAACTCCGGGTATCTCTCACGAATCCCTGACTCAAGCTCTCAAGTCGCTTCCTCAACCCCGTGATGAAGCCACTGAACTATGACATAGGCAATCGTTCTCCCCCGTAACACCTGTTCCTTCGTATCCAAAATCTTCACAAGACGCTCCTCATACGTCACATCCTCCTCAACTCGCAACTCAGTCCAATCTAACACATGAGACGGACCTGGTTCGTACCTCCGAAGCATAAAAACGTGGAAGACGTTGTGCACAGATGCTAACTGAGGCGACAAAGCCATACGGTATGCTACCACCCCAATCCTTTCCAGGATCTCAAATGGTCCAATAAAACGTGGTGATAGCTTCCCGCGACGACCAAAACTCATCAACCCTTTGCGTGGTGAGACCTTC
This sequence comes from Heliamphora exappendiculata, assembly GCA_034768845.1. Taxonomy (NCBI): domain Eukaryota; kingdom Viridiplantae; phylum Streptophyta; class Magnoliopsida; order Ericales; family Sarraceniaceae; genus Heliamphora; species Heliamphora exappendiculata. The sequence continues at coordinate 41,340 of JAOTRH010183043.1, read as the reverse complement.
AGAAACATATGGTCTCCCACGAAAAACTCTAATGGTCTCCTCCTCCGATCAGTATAACTCTTCTGACGGCTCTAAGCTGTCACCAGTCGTTGACGAATCACTGTAATCACCTCTGTCGTTTCTCGCACCAAGTCGGGTTCTAAAATAGCGATCTCTCCCACCTCTGTCCAATAAACAGGCGATCTACACGGTCTACCAGAAAAAGCCTCATACGGTGCCAACCCAATACTGGACTGATAGCTGTTGTTGTATGCAAACTCTGCCAATGATAGATGATTCTCCCAAGAATCCCAAAAATCAAGCACACAGGCTCTCAGCATGTCCTCCAAAACTGAATGGTCCTCTCAGACTGACCGTCGGTCTAAGGATGAAAAGCTGTACTAAAAGTCAAGCTCATCCCCAAAGCCATCTGAAGACTCTGCCAAAAGTGCGATGTAAAGCGCGGATCTCGATCAGAAACAATAGTCACCGGTACTCCGTGTAGTCGGACTATCTCCTGAATATACAATCTGCTCAATCTGTCAACTGAGTCTCTCGCTCGAATGGGAAGAAAATGTGTTGACTTCGTCAGCCTATCCACTACAACCCAAATAGCATCATGTCCCTTCGGCAAGCGTGGAAGTCCTGATACAAAATCCATAGTGACATTCTCCCACTTCCACTCAGATACAGGCAACAACTGCAACAATCCTGCAGGTCTCTGGTGTTCCACCTTCACTTGCTGACAAGTAAAGCAACGAGAAACGAATCGGATCACATCCCTCTTCATTCCCGTCCACCAGAACTTACGACGTAGGTTATGGTACAACTTCGTACCTCCCAGATGCACTGCAAGACGTGAGTAATGAAACTCATGTAGCACCTCAGCACGGCATGACTCCGGTACAAACAATCGCTCTAAATAATGCCGCCATGTCTTCGAGGCGAAGACCATAGCTGCCAACTCCAGATCATGAGTTGGGTAATTCTTCTAGTGTGTCTTCAGCTGTCGCGAGCCATAGGCTACAACCTTGCCTCCCTGCATCAACACACAGCCCAAACCATCAAGTGACGCGTCGCAATACACAGTATATCCTAGACCTCGCTCTAGAATAATCAGAACTGGTGCACTGGTCAATCTCCTCTTCATCTCCTGGAAAGCTGACTCACAAGACTCGCTCCATACAAACGTGACTCCCTTCCGTGTCAAACGCGTCATTGGTGCTGCAAGCCTAGAGAAGTCTTGCACAAACCGCCAGTAATAACCCGCTAGACCCAAAAAACTACGGATCTCAAAAACATTCCTCGGTTGCAGCCAATCTGTCATTGCATTAGTCTTCGTCGAATCCACTGATACCCCATCCTTCGACACCACGTGTCCAAGGAATCTCACCTCCGTCATCCAAAACTCGCACTTCTCGAACTTCACATACAAGCGATGTTCTCTCAGAAGCTGCAAAACAACATGTAGATGCACCTCCTGCATCTCCTTCGTGGGTGAATAAACGAGAATGTCATCCACGAACACAACTACATAACTTTCCAGATAAGGGTGGAAGATACGATTCATCATACCCATAAATGTAGCAGGGGCATTCATCAAACTGAACGGCATAACCAGAAACTCGTAGTGACCACAGCGAGTTCGAAAGGCAGTCTTCGCTATGTCCTCGTCCCTGATCCTCAGCTGATGATATCCTGACCTCAAGTCAATCTTAGAAAAGCAACGGGACCTCCTCAACTGATCAAATAAGTCATCAATTCTCGGCATCGAATACTTGTTCTTTACCGTCACCTAGTTCAACTTTCTGTAATCTATACACAATCGTAATAAACCATCCTTCTTCTTTGCAAAGAGAGCTGGAGCTCCCCACGGCGACGTACTCGGCCGTACAAACCCTTTAATTAGCAACTCCTGCAACTACACCTTGAGTTCTTGCAACTCAGCCGGTGCAAAATGGTACGATGGCATAGAGATAGGAGCAGCTCCTGGAACAAGATCAATGGAGAACTCCACATCTCGGCTCGGTGGCATCTTGAACAAATCATCCGAAAAGACATCTGGGTAATCACACACCACCTGGGGAAACATCCCCTGAACCCAAACCGGCTCATCTAACCTGAGCACAGAAAAGAGAAAACCCAGATCTCCTCGAACCCGAGTGGCACCTGGCATAGACATCAGGCCCTCATTCCGATCACCCACAAAGTAAAAGCAGTCACCCTCCGGTGTACTGATCGACACTCTTCGTCGCTCACAATCTATAAAGGCATAGTAGGTAGCCAGCCAATCCATCCCTAGGATGACATCAAACGTGGTCATATCTAGAATGATAAAATCAAACTCTAAACAACGACCGGCGACCTCTAGCACGCAGAATCTACAGCCAAGGCTTAACGTCACATCCCCACTAACTGAGGTCTCCACGCATATGGTACTACCTAACCAGTCCATTTTCAACCCCAAAGCAGATACAAATGCAGATGATATAAATGAATGTGATCCTCCAGTGTTGATAAGGACACTGGCCCATGATCTATAGACTAGAAGAGTACCTCTGATCATGACTGGTGTAACAGCAGCATCAAACGCCACTGGTGCTTTAGAAGCACTGCGATCAGCAAGAACATAGGCCTTGGCCTGCGATAGTCTGGTCTGTTCACCATAACTCTGAGTCGATGGCTGCCTCACCGACTGAGCTGAAGTACCTCCTTTCGTAAACCTCGATGTATGTGCCCTAGGCTGCTGCGAAGCTTGTCGCCTCTGTACTGATGAAGCAACTGGTGCTCCTGTCGCACCCTGAACATTCCCCTCTCTGGGACAGAGTCTGCGGATATGCCCGGGCTGACCACACCCAAAACAGATAGGTGGGTCTCTCGCCTAAGACTGGATGGGCACTGAACTCTAAGACTGGCCCTCTGCGGGCACTCAACTGAACAATGTCCCGGCTGTCCATAGCGGTAACAGATCAATCCTCTATGTTCTGGCCTTCTTGTCGAGGCCACTGAAAGTGTAGGTGCAGACGACTGCGGTTGAGATGATCCAGCAAAACGAGAACTAGGTATCTCCACTACCTTGCTGAGACGACCGGCGTTGGCCCCTGCACCCATGGAACTGTGCATCTCCACTGCCTTGCTGGCTTTCGCTCTCTCTAATCCTGCGGCTATCGGCCAATGAGTTCTCGACCCGGATAGTAGATTCCACTAGCTTGATGTACACTTCCACATCCAGAGCTACAACCCTATCCTTAATAGCCGGTCGAAGTCCCCTCTCAAACCTCTGAGTGCGCAACTCCTCTGTAGATACCATCTCAGGTGCGAACCGCGACAGATTCGCGAACTTGGCCTCATACTGGACCACAGACAAATTCCCCTGAACAAGGGAGAGGAACTCCCCTCGATAAGTATCCCTCAAAGATCTCGGGAAATACATCTCCAAGAAGACTCTTGTGAAAGTAGCCCACGTCTCATCCACAGTGGTTTTGGCAAACTTCCACCACTCTCTAGCATCTTCCCGCAGTTAGAACACTGCCAACTTTATACGCAAAGCATCCTCCTCGATATCCAAAGTATCGAAGATGGAGGTGATCACTTCTAACCACTCAGTAGCCACCTTAGGGTCTGGCTCCCCAGAAAACGTCGGAGGATCCAACCGCCGAAACTCCCACATGGCCACAGAAGCCCTCGGCTCAAGAACCCGTACACTAGCCCTGGTCACTTCTACCATAGCTCGCATAGTGGATAACATCTCATGGACGACATCAGCGCCGCCAACATCTGTACCACCCACTTGTTCCTGTGGGGCAAGAATGTTCCCTTCCTCCAGAACCTGAACATAGGCACGTCTTCGGCCACAGCCTCAGCCACGACCCCATCCCCGCACTCCCTGCGTGGACATAGCTCTATAGGAAGCAATATAAACAAGATAAGCTTTTCTACAACATGTTACTACGTAACATAAACACATAATCATGCTATCACATAGCCACATAAGATTATGAAAATATGTCTCACATACCGAGGAGAACTAATAAGACAGACTCGTCAATTTGAATAACGTATTTAGATTCCTTGTTAGAACAGACGTTGACCAAACGTGCTTCTAACTTGGCTTCTAAACATGTTAAACTAAACACCCGAAGACAAGACTCACAAATCCTGATATTCAACCTCCATGCCCACATATACACAATTATCATGCTCAGAAAGCTATTAACATGTTATAAATCAACGTTTAAACACATGCAAGCAAGCATACACAATCAATCTCACCAGGTGATAAACCCTCTTCCCATGGCTCTTAGGTATTCGAACCCAAAGCTCTGATACCAAGTTGTCATGCCCCAAAACCCGGGGTCACGTGAAAATCCGCCAAACATCCAATTTATATGAAAAGATAGGTTTTTATACATTAAAATCCGTCTGTTGAAACCAATGAAATACCCAACAGGGTGTATCTCTCATAAAGAAAAGACATACAGTTCAACATGCATACAATATATCGCCTTATGGCGTACAAAACCTGCCTTCAGAAACAGGCATACCAAAAAGAAAAAAAATTATAAAAGTCTTTCACCTCCAGGGGCACCACCAAGCCATACCTCATCTACATCTTCACCTGAAAATAGTTTTACAGAAAATTTCCACCCGTGAGCCGAAACCCAATAGAAAAAAAGATAATAAGCTGTAAAGCAGGAATATGCAATCATATGATCAGAGCGAACTCAACCACAAAATCAAAACAGGTTTTCCATCTAAAACCCTCAAATTTTTCCATCAGACCACACAAGTATCCCAAAACGGTTTTATTAACATAAAACCCTATTTTCACCCTTAAAACCATGTGATGCAAAATTTGTAAATAACCAACCACAGTTAAGGAAAAACAGTAATCAAAACATCGTTCCCTCGCAGAATGTACCATCGCGAAAAAGAAGAATAAGATCCTATGTACCGACTCTATCACCAGGGGACAGAGGTCACAATATAGACTCTTGTCCAGTATCTAGCCCCCAGATATCGTGGGATCGCCTAGATACACACAGGTTCTATACGGAGCACCATGAACGTACCACTCAATTTACGGGTTACGACCCCGAGGGAGCTGAGCACCCATCTGCCTCAGTTTACGGGAATTAACCCGAAGGACCTGAGTACCTACTCTGCACATGTTTTTGGACTTACACCGAGGGCAACTCGTGTCACATATACGTCATCCCGGTACATCTAGATAGTCTTCTAAAAATATTTCTCAAATTGGTACATTATACATGTACATAGATCCATCCCTCATCAGGAGATCAAAACAAAATATTTTTAAAATATTTTCTCCAAAAACAGTTATACAATGCATGTATAAGCATGAGATCCAATCCATGAGATCATGGAGATCAAACCGAAGCATGTAAAAACATATTTTCATGTAAACATTTTAGAAAGTGAGCCTCAACCCCAAGGGTTAGCTCCAAACCTCTAATAAACACGTTTTTCATCAAAAACCCTCCCTTTTCTCAAAAGAAACCCAACTTTTTTCCCAAAAGAACCACCAAAAAGCCAAAGCAAGCAGCCACCATTTTAGTCGACTAGACTCCTCCCCAGTCGACTAAAAAATCTTCTGGAAAAACGCCATTTCGAATAGAAAATATTTCAGTCGACTGACCCCTCGAGTCCAGTCAACTAAACCTCCCAACTCAAGATCCAGTCGACTGAACTCATGGGTCCAATCGACTGAACTTGCCTAGAAAACGTTTTTAGCTACGGTTTTGTGATTTCAAACCTCAAATCAAGCCTCTAAACGCCTGTTTTTATATCCGCAAGCACACCCTAGCTTTGGACTATCACAAAATCTCAAAAGAAACATCCAACACCCGATTTCATCTAACCGAAACGCCGAAAAGAGTTTTAAAACCAAAAACTCTAACTTTGAAACAAAGATGATTTTCATGCGATTTACGCGGTGAAAACACATAAGATACATATACAACCCTTATATAGCAGTAGAATTCGAGATCATACCTCGTTGGGTGAAAAACTCGACGTCTCGATCCACGTGCAAATTCGAGCTTCGTCGGAATTGAATTTCGTCCTGATGGATGCGTAGACCACGTTGCCGATACTAAGGATCAGCAGTTGGTTTATCAAAAACCAAGCCCTGGGCCCCCGATAAGTTAGAGAGAAGGCAGAGAGAAAAAGGAGAAAACTTAGGAGTTATGTTTTGAAAATATCTTTTGAAAATATTTAACTCCCGATATTTATAGGCCTCCAAAATATCTTTTTTTAATAAATTTTTTAAAATTCACACCGTAACTCTCCGCAGCCCCCGGGACCAATCCTGTATACTCCGATTAACCAAAACATGCATTATAACTCATATAAAGCATATTAAGGCGAAAACACCAACACGTGTACAAAACACCAAATATGCATAAATATGAAAATAAAACAATACAGGGTCTCACAACACAAATCGAAAATCAAAACCCAACAACAAAACCACCAAAACACACCACAACACTTCAGTCGATCGAACCAAGACCCTAGTCGACCGAAGACCACACTAGAAAACCAAAATTGCCTCAAAGCATGGTTCAGTCGATTGAACCCATAGGTTCGATCGACCGAACCCCAAAACGATGATCCAGTCGACTGAACCCATGGGTTCGGTCGACTGAACTCACCAAGAAACCATTTTTTAGCTACGAGTTCAACCCTTTAAACCTCGAATTGAAGCCTCCAAACCTCAAAACAACACCCGTGAACATCCACACGCCTAGGCCTAACACCAAGACCTGAAAAGAAACTTCCGACACCCAATTCCATCCACTGAAATCGACAAAAACCTAGTTTTTAACCTAAAAATCCAACTTTACAGAGAATCAGATCTACAACAATCCGACCGATAAAAAGATACCAAATTACCCATAGCACCCTTATAATACATACAAGTCTAGAATCTTACCTTGGTGAGTTAAAAACTCGATGCATCGATCTACGTACAAAATCGAGTTTCGTCAAAATTAAATTCTGACCAGATGGTTGCGTAGCCCACGACGCCAATACCAAGGATCTGCTGTCTGATCGTCAAAAATCGAGCCTCGGGCCCCTGAGAACTTAGAGAGAAGGTAGAGAGAAAATAGAAAACTTAGGAGTTAAGTTTTGAAAAATATCTTTTGAAAATATCTAACTCCAGATATTTATAGGCCTCCAAAATATTTTTTTTGAAAATTTTCAAGAATCGCGTCACAACGGCCCACGGCCCCGGGAACCTACCCTACATGCATATCTAAACCTGATCATGCATCAAAAGTAATAAAAATATACTCAAACGAAAACACGTAATGCGCGTCCAAAAATGCCAAAAAAAGAAAGCGGGTCAGGGTCTCACAAGGGCATTCCAAGTGATTTCAAGTTGAGTTTCAGGCTACAGCTTTTCTTTTACTAATGACGGAAAAACTGACCCATCAAAATGATAATCATCAAAATGTGCCTTAAAGATATCACCGATAAGTGGTTCTAAATACCTAATAATGGAGAAAAAATCAAAATCCACATAAATACCAAGTCGACGTTGAGGACCCACTTTAGCGCGCTGAGGGGGTGAAATAGGAATATAAACAGCACAGTCAAAAATTCTTATATGACTAATATGTGGTTCTTGACCAAGTACAAGTTGTAATGGCGACTACTTAAGATATACAGTTAGTCTAATGCGAATTAGAGCTGTCGCATGTAGTATGGCATGTCCCCAAGTAAAAACAGGTAATTTTATCCTCATAAGTAAATGTCAAGCAATTAGCTGAAGTCTTTTAATGAAAAATTCGGTTAAACCATTCTGAGTATGAGTGTGTATAACAGAATACTCAACATCAATCCCAATTGACATACAGTAGTTATCAAATGATTGCGATGTAAACTCACTAACGTTATCTAAACAAATTGTCTTAATTAGATAATCTGGAAATTGTGCTCGTAATCTAATTATTTGGGCAAGCAATCTAGCAAATACAATATTTCAAGTAGAGAGTAAACAACCATGTGACCATCTAGTTAATGCAACTATTAGAACCATGAAATAATGAAATGGACCACATAGAGAATGTATAGGACTACAAATGTCTACTTAAATTCTTTGTAAAAAGTTTGGGGATTCAATAATTACTTTTGAGGGTGATGGTCTAATAATAAATTTTTCTTATGAACAGGCAGCATATGCATAATCACTTGGTAAAAGAATTTTCTAGTTCTTTAGTGGATGTCCATGTGAATTTTCAATAATTCGACGCATCATTATTGATCCAGGATGCCCAAGGCGATCATCCCACAGCATAAATAATTTTGGATCAGTGCATTTCTGGTGCATTACAACATGTGATTCAATTGATCTTATTGTAGTATAATATATTCTAGAAGAAAATGCAAATTTTTTTTCTAATAATAGTTTTTTGCCAAAACTAGTAGAAGTATTACAAAGATATTCCTTTTTATCTTTATCTATGGTTTCAATATGATAACCATTACGACGTAAATTTTTAAAACTTAACATATTTTTTCTGGATCTGGTAGAATATAATACGTTATCAATACAAAGTTTTGTACTTTTTAGTAATATAATATTAGCTCTTCTAGAGCCTTCAATTAATTTTACAGATTCATGATTCTTCACATAAGAAAAATTATACAAAATAAGATAATGTATGTCACAATTAAATTGAAAATATTTATTAAAAATATAAATATAAAATAGTGACAATATTAATCGACGTGGACATTTCCTTCACTAATTAAATGATCAATTTTTTCACTTAAATCTTTAAAGAAATCATAAACATCAAGATGGGTTATGTCAATAGGATTGTCATGGTCCGCAAAATGTGTTTCTATTTCTTTTCTTTTATCTTTAATTGATGCTTGGTAAAGATCCACCAAATGTTTGGACGTACAACAGGTATGTGACCAATGTCCTTTCATGCCATATCTATAGCAAACATTTTTATAATTTTTTGGATGCTTATTAAGCATGTTCTTCCCTTTTTCTTTTGATCTTTTAAGATTGTTCCACTTCTGGTTGAATGGCTTGTTTGTTGATTTTTTAATATAGCTTCCACAGTTATGGTTATTACTTCTACCACGTCTATATTCACGACCTCATTCGTGATTATAATATGAGATTTTATTCACTTTAGAAAATAGTCTATTAAATGATATACCATTCGCTTCAAGGAATGGTATAGATCCAATTGGACGTGATTGATGATTTTTCATCAAAAGCTCATTATTTTGTTCGGCCACGAGAAGACAAGAAATCAGTTTAGAGTACTTTTTAAAACGACACTCTCTCTATATTGCTGCTGCAAGAGCAAATTAGAGGCGTAAAATGTGAAGTAAGTTTGTTCAAGCATATTTTCTTCAGAATTTTTTTCCCACACAATTTTAGTCATGAAATAATTTTAAATAAAGTAGAATTGTACTCACTAACTGATTTAAAGTCTTGTAATCTCAAGTGCAATCATTTATAACGAGCTTTTGGGAGGATTACGATCTTCTGGTGCTCATATCTCTCCTTTAAATTATTGCACAAAATAAGTGAATCTTTTACCGTGAGATATTTAGTTTTTAATTCCTCCTGGAGATGTTGGCATATAAAAATTATTGCCTTTGCAAAATCTTGCAGGGATGCACCATTTTCATATTTTATTATTTCTCCAAAGTTAATGGCATCAAAGTAGATCTCAACATCAAAGCTCCAAGACAAATGATTTTTTTCCAAAATATCGAGAGTCACAAATTTCAATTTTAAGAGATTCGACATTATCTAAAACAAAAACGATAAAGACAAATAAAATTAAATTTCTTATGTACTTTGGAATAAAAAGAAAATATTGTATGGGTTAAAATATAAAAAAAAATCAAGTTTGTATATTTTGAGTAATATTTCCCTCACTCTTTTTTTTTTATCCTATGCATATACTATGCTATAAACAAAATATTTTATTTTAGCCACTTTAAAAATAAACTTAATTGTTAAATATTACTCGCTTAATACATATGTATTAAGTGCAGATTATGACATATATATAAATGTTAAATGCAAAAGCTTTTACATTACTCGGTGCTCCTAAGACGGATATTTTCCTTCTTAGTTGGTTAGAGTTTCGTGCTCATAACATGTTGTGAAAATAATAAACTGACAAACTTTAAACTAGTAAATAAATACTTAACAAAAATATATAAAAATTACTAGTTCTTCTAGAACAGTTATATCATAAATCTTCAGGATCATATTGTGGTGCCGAAATTTTAGAGTTTTGAAATGTTCAAAAATATGGAGTTCAAAAGATGTTTTAAAAAATATTTTAACACCTTGAAAGCCAAATTTTAAAAACTCATTTTTGTTAAAAATGGAGTCGCCTCTTGATTTTTTAGAAAAATTAAGAAAAACAAAAATAGCTACTGATCTTTAAAACGTTTAACAAGAGAAAGAGAGTTCGGGGGTTAAGGTACAAATCGGGAAAGGTGTTAGGCACCCCGTTCGCCCAAGCATAAGGTTGGCCTCTACTAATCATTATTGGTTCTTTAATAAGATTTTTCAAATGCATACAAATAAAGAAAGTGGAGGCAAAGAGAGAACATTCAAAATCAAATGAAGAAAATACATAGCATATGTATTTAGGACACCAAAACAAGCAAATAAAGAAATAAAATTCTAAATCCTATGGCATACAATTTAACTAAATGATACATGGAGCATACCCTCATGTAATGATAATATCAAATTTGACATAATTCAAAGAAATGAGAACATGCTAAAATTATTAAAATTACCTAAACATGAATTGTTAGGAAGAGATAAACTAAACTATTCTAACATGATTTCAAAAAAAGAAACTAAAACATGCATATCACCAAAATAAATTAAGTTAGCATTAACATGATCATTTTTTACCAAAAAAAAAATATTAAACTAAAATAAAAAGTGTACAAAATTCTGTACTTAAAAGTTTAATGATAAATAAAAAAACTAGTAATAAGAATTTTATGCGATTTTTTTATCTATACAAAAGAAGATTTAAAGAGTTAATTAAAATATAAGAAAATAAAAGAGTATCTACAAAGAAGATTTAACCAAAAAGTTTTTAAAAAAAAACAAATTAAACTATTTAATCAAAGATCTAACTATTTTGTATTTTAAAACAAAAGAGAAGAAAAATAAAATAAAATAAAATAAAATAAAATAAATAAAATAAATAAGAGAGTTTTAACTACTATTAAAAAAGAAAATTATACTACTATTTAAAAGATGAAAAGTAAGAAGAATATTAACTAGTTTAAAAGGTTTTTTTTTTATAATTTTTGAATTTAACAAAATGAAAAAAAAAAATGTACTATGAAAAGAAAATAAAGTTAACATTTAAAGAAAAAGAAAGGGACAAAAGAAAATGAAATATTATAAAGAAAATAAAGCTAATAATAAAAAAATAAAAAAATAAAATGTTAATAATGAAAATTACACTAATATTAAAAGAAAAATAATAATAAATACTACCAAAGGATCATTAAATTAAAAGATAAAAGAAAAAAAAAAGAAAAAAAAATAAATGCTTGAACATTAAATTAACATCAAAAGAAAAAAATAAGATAAAATGTGATACTATTAAAGAAACTATCATAAAAATAAAAAAATTTAAGTACAACTATTTAATTATCAAATATGAATATAATATTAACAACTATATCTATATAAATGTAAGTGTACTATTATAACAATCAATAACATTAACAAATTGTAATTGTCAAAACATATTAGCTCTAAATTAATTATTCAATAAGTTTAAATGTAAGTAAGTAAATAAACAAAACAACTAATATTCAAGTAAACAAGCTAAACAAAATTAAACAAGCTAAATATATTTATTAAAAATGAATTGAAATGATTAAAACAACTATATAAGCAATGTAAAATAAATAAAACAATGAAATTAACCCAGTTACTCTAAAGGAGTAGAAAATAGAGTTAGAAAAACCGAAAATCCAAGAAAAATACCTGAATCGCTAATGAATCCTCAAGTCGAGGAATGGTGATGAGCAATTCGGTCCTTGGACAATGATCCAAGCTACTGTTTTAGAATTTTGGTATCGGGGGTTCGACTCTCGGTACTTCAGCAGGATTTCGGCGTTGGGGCTCGAGATTACCCGGCGATTCTGTGAGACACTGACCCATTTTCTTTTTTGGTATTTTTCGACGCGCGTTTAGTGTTTTCGTTGCTGCATGTTTATATGCATTTTGATGCATGATCGGGCTTAGATATGCATGCGGGGTTGGTTCCCGGGGCCGTTAGGCGCTGTGATGCGGGTTTCAAAAAAAATACTTTTGTGGCCTATAAATATCTGGCGCTAAATATTTTCAAAAGATATTTTCAAAATTTTTCAGCTAAGTTTTCTCCTTTTTCTCTCTGCCTTCTCTTTAACTTCTTAAGGGATCGAGGCTCGATTTTCGATGATCCAACAGCGAATCCTTACTTTTGGCATCGTGATCTACGCATCCATCCTGACAAAATTCTATTTCGAAGAAGTTCAGTTTTGCACGTGGATCGAGGTGTCAAGTTTTTAACTCACCAAGGTACGATCCTATACTTTCATGTCTTATAAGGGTGTTACGTGTAAACGTGTATGTTTCTATCGATTAAATCTGCATGAAAAATCATTTTATGTAAAAAAATAAGGCTTTGTAAACCTATTTTTTGTCGTTTTCGGTGGCTGGAATCAGGTGTTGGTTGTTTCTTTCGAGGTTTTGGAGTTAGGCTTGGGCGTATGTATATCCGAGAGTGTTGGATGAGAGTTCGGAGGCTTCGATTCGAGGTTTGGGAGGCTGAAACAGTGGCTCGGGTTCGGTTTCCGCCTGGGATCAGTTGACTGGACAGTGCTTTTTGGGCGTTCTTGGCGAGATTCCAGTAGGGTGTTTGGGTCTACTGGATAGGGTCCAGTCGACTGGGTTCTGGGCTGTTGTGTTGTGCTGTTTGGTGGTTGGTTCATTGGTTTCCAATTAGTTTTCAATGGTACTCGGTTGATTGATATATGGGATTAATCGACTGAAATACCGTTAGATTCTCTTTGGAGTTCAGTTGGTCGTGTAGTGGTTTCGAGGGTCGTGTCGTGGCCTCGGGTGTTTGTTTTGTTGTCATCCTCGGGGGTGATGGGCATGGTTAGATGTGGGTTGTAGGGGCATGGTTGTGTGCGTGGTGGTTTGTGCACTGTTGAGTGCGGGACGTGTGGATCTGTTATTCGTTTTAAAGGTGGGGTTTTGGTAAGAACCGTTTTGTGGAAGGTTTCGGTGTTGGCCTTCGGGTTAGGCATTGGTTTTTCGTATTGTTGGTTGTCTCGGTGTGTGGACGGGTCATTCGGGTAATCGGATGACGGGTTATATGGCGCCGTTATGTGTAACGTCGTGGCTATACGTGCTTTGTGCTTATAGAACTGTGATTAGTTTTATTCATGCATATGGTAAGATCGGTACATGATTTTATGTGGTCTTTGTGCATTTAAGGCTTTGGGCTTTGTATATGCATATGTGAATGCGGTTTTATCCCGTGCTATACGGTTTTATCCCGTGGTATAGGTATGTGTAAGGATGTCTATTGTGTATAGACATCCCGTGGCTGCCCGATGCATTGGCCACACTGGGGGAAAAGTTGCCATTATCTGATGACGCGACGACCATCATGGTGAGAAGGAAGCACAAACCTGCCACCCTCCTCGGATTATACCCTAATTAACCTGGAGAAGACGGACAAACTCCCATTATCACTCAGCTACACACGGGGCAGGGTACGATACCTATGGCTAAGCTGGCCCGGTTTACGCTAATTGAAGGAAACCTTTATCATTGAACACTAAGCGGATTGCTGACTCGATGCATTGATAAAGAAGATACAAGGTTGAAGCAACACCACATTCATGAACAAACTTGTGGAGAAGCTTATGTGAGCTTATACAGGATAATTCAGAGGCAAGGGTATTACTGGCCAGAAATGTCGAGGGATGCTGCCCGATTGCAAGGAGTATGCGTGCGCTGTCAGACGGCAACCATTGGAGACGAATGCTCACTTAATGAAGTCACGACTGATTGGAGAACCCCGTATGTGGATTACCTACGAGATGGGATACTTTCATCAGATTTAATGACAATAGCTCGGATTAAGAAATAGTTAGTAAGATACTTCGTGGAGAAAGACCAACTATTCTAAAGGAGTGTAGAAGGGGACCCACTACGATGCGTAAACACATGAGGAGGTCGACGAACTACTAGAAGCTACACACCGAGGAGAACACCAAGGGGGAACTCGACTTTATGAGCAACTATTACACCTGGGATACAATAGGCCAACTATCACGCCCCAAACTCCGGGTCACGTGAAACACCCACAAACAACCAAATATAACGCCCAACCCGAGAATACACTCTCAAATAAAATATACATGCATTGTATATAACCGTCAAAAGGTTTAAATTATATGATTCTAACACTGAGAAAACATGTAATAACATACATGAAACAGAAAGAACAAAAAGGAGGACTACAGCTCTTCCGCCTCTCTAGCCAACCCTAGATCAACCTGCGTGACCGGTACCTGAAAAACATTTCAAATCCCATATTGTGAGCTAAAGCTCAGCAGATGCTAGACAACACATGCGATATAAGCTAAATATGCTAGGACAATGATGTGCAGTTTTATACTATCTTTCAAGCCTTTAAAACAATTTTCACATGCAAACGGAAAAGCGATGATACAAACCATTGTTGACTCACTCACAGGAGCCTTGAAAACAGTTTGGAAATGGTTTTTAGATTGCGATTCACACGAATCTTAAAAATAATTTAAAATTGGTTTTATCCGTCCCACAATGCAGTTCATGCAATCTATGTACCATTTTAGACCGAGAGACCTCAACTCCAACAGAACACAGCACATATGCGTATAACCGGCGCTCACAAGCCACAACCACAGTTCTAACACTGAGATAAAGATCTGTACACAAACACACATTTTCAAAATAAAATCGTATACTACAAGGTAAAACTATAGACCACGGGATAAAACCACAAACCACGGGGTAAAACCATAAATTTTACCATAAGCCACGGGATGAAACTACCGACCACGGGATTATACGACGGGATAAAACTGCATACCACGGGATAAGACTGCATATTACAGGATAAAACTGAACACTACAGGATAATACTAAACATTACGGGATAACACCGAATCAACATATGCATACTAAACTAAGGTTTAAACGCATAAAACCACGTACTATCACTACGTTTCACAAATCACGTCACATGCTACTCACACAACTCACACCACACTTGCAACCCATGCAGCATGCACCACATGCATCCGTTCCTCGTATTCCACATAACCATCCGTTCAAAGCATAAAACCACGTTACACGTAACAATTTCAAGCGATGTACTTTCTTTACATAATTCGTACATAAATAAACTAGAGTTATAAATGCACATAGCCAGCTATAAACACACATAGCCATATATAGCTTCACATCATGACGCCACCTGCCAGATAACCCAACATCCACTCATAGGGACAACCATCAACCCACATAATCAAGCTTAACCCGAAGGTCAACGCTAAACCCTTCAAACCACAAGGTCACAAAACACCACATTTCCTCCAAATGTGCTATGAGCCCAAACACGCTCCATATCTAACCACGACGCACACAACCGTGCCCCAACACCCCACATCTAGCCATGCACGTCACCCCTGAGGACGGCACCTAAACAAATACCCGAGGTCACGACACGACCCTCGAAGCCACAACACGACCAACCGAACCCCAAAAAGGATCCAACAGTATTTCAGTCGATTAATCCCATAATAAACCAACTAAATACCATTGAACACTAATTGGAAACCAAGACATCAACCACTAAACAACCCCACAAAACTGCCCAGGTCCAGTCGACTGTACCCCCCTCCAGTCAACCTAAGAAACACACTAAAATCTCGCCAAAAATGCCAAAACACACGGTCTAGTCAACTGACCCTCATGGTCCAGTCGACCGAACCCAAAAATCCAAGATCCAATCGACTGATCCCTCGATCCAGTTGACTAGGCTGAGGCGAAAATAGGTTCTGAGCTACGGGTTTTAACCTCCAAACCTTGAATTGAAGCCTCTAAACTTCCATCCAACACCCTCGGACATACACACACCCAGGCCTAACACCAAGACCTTAAGAGAAACACCTGACACCTGTTTTCATCCACCGAAATCGACGAAAAATGATTTTTAACCCAAAAATCCAACTTTTAAACAAAATCAGATCTAGTGCAATCTAACCGGTAAAAATACGCACGATTACATGTAGCACCCTTATAAGATATGAAAGTCCAGGATCCTACCTTGGTAAGTTAAAAACTCAACGCTTCAAACCACGTGCAAAATCGAGCTTCGCCGGAATAAAATTTTGTCAGAATGAACACGTAGCCCACCATGCCAATAGTAAGGATCCGCTATTGGATCATTGAAAATCGAGCTCTAGACCCCCGAGAAGTTAGAGAGAAGGCAGAAAGAAAATGGAAGAAACTTAGTAGAGAAGTTTTGAAAATATCTTTTAAAAATATCTTACTCCAGATATTTATAGGCCTTCAAAATATTTTTTTTAAAAAACTTTTTTCAAAATTCGCACCACAACGTCCCACGGCCTCGGTGTAGGCACCCCAATTTGACTCCGCCTAATCTTAGGGGAATCCGATGATGAAAACAGGTAGAATAGTGTCTCAGTTCGATCTTTGAGAAGTGATCTAAGTTTAGTAATTGAAACTGACCATCAAAAATCATCAGAAAGCTTCAAAACCAATGAAGTTGTACCAAACAATCATAACTTGTTGCCCAAGTCATTGCCAGAAGTGGCGACCGCCATGTCTATTGTGACGACCGCCAATAGAACCTTGTGGAACCTTTTCCAACATGGCGACCGTCAACTCTAACATGGCGATCGCCAACTCACATTGTGGCAGCCACCAACTCCAAATGGCCTGACATGCCTTAGAACGTGGCAGCATCTCATTGGTTGAAAAACTCTATAAATACTGTACTTCTGGTACGTTTTAAAGGACAGAATTAGATAGAGAGGTTTAGTGAGAGAAGTTCTGCTGAGTCGCCGAGCAATTCTTAGCCCTACTTCGAAGCCCTACCGAAATATCGAGATTCGAGCCTCCGATAGTCCCAAACCCTAGCTTGGATCATCGCCTGAAAATCAAATTGCTTACCCACATTCCCAAACATGAGGATTCCTAAGCAATTCAGGTATTTTGCTCAGATCCCCGGCCCTTTTAGCACTATTTTTTACCCCTTTGGAGTGGTCAGGTTTAATTTGGTCAATTCATTTTAATTACGTTCTCGCATTATTTATATAGTTGTTATATTCTTACATTGCTTTAAATTCTAATTTTAGCTTATTCAGCCTACTTGTTTTACTTACTTACCTTCTTTTTTTTTATTACAAATTGTTAAATTATTAAATAGTGCTAATATTTTTGCCAATTACAACTTATCAATGTTGTTAATTTTTATAATCTAAGCACTTACATAACAAATAGTTGTAATAGTCAATATTACACCCATTTAATTCAAATGCTTTATTTCCTTTTATTCTTTTTTTAATGCTAATTTAATGTTCTAGCATTATATACTTTTAATTAGTCTAATTTTCTTTTACTAGCATTTTATTTTTTGTATCATTAATTTAATGCTTCATTTCAATTCTTAACTTTCATTTAATGGCAACGTAATTTTCTTTCTTAGCATTTACTTTTTTTCTTGTAATGTAGTTTTTAAAAATTTTATTTCTTCTTCTTTTAACTTAATGTAATTTCTTTCTTAATGTACTATTTATTTTTCATTTCTTTACTTATAATATTAGTTTAAATGTTATTTTATTTTTTTAGTTTTGTTCTCATATTCTAGCATTTATTTGCCTTTTTTATTTTCTTCTCTTTTAGTTTGATGTCTTTTATTTTAAGTATTAGTTTAATGTTCTGGTTTTCATTTTATTTATTTTTTTTTTCTTTTTCAATAAAATTTATTTTTCTAGCATTTTATTTTCTTTTGATGTAGCATTTTATTTTCTTTTATTATCAACTTTATTTTTACTCGTAATGTTCTATCTCTTTTTCTTTAAGTATTTCATTTTTTTTTCTTTAAATACTAATGTTTCATTTTATTTTTTTTAGCTTAATATTCATTTTCTAACTTATACTTTCTATCTTCTTTTTTTTTCTTTTAATATTAGTATAATTTTTTTTCTAGTCTTTTTATTTTCTTATTAGCTTTAGTAAAAGTTCCATTTAGTATTTCTTTTCTTATAATATTAATATTCATTTTTCTCATAGAAATCTATTTTTTCATTTTTTTTTCTATAGTCTTATTTTTTATGACACTTCTCTTTTATTTTGTTAAAACCAAAAATCATAAAACGGGTTTTAAGTTAATTTTTATATTTGAGTAGTTCATAATTTTCTCTTTTAAAAAATACTCCATTATTCTTTCCATTTCTTTTTTTTCTTCTCTTTTATTTTCTTTTAAAAATATAAAATGTGAATAATTAAATTTTATTTTATTTTCAAAACCTTCTTTTATAAGCTTAACTTTTCTTTTATAATATATATTTTTTTATTTTAGTTAAAACCTAAAAATTACAAAAAGCTTCCTAAACTAATTTTCATCTTTTAAGTGTTATCTTCTTTGATTTTTTTTAAATTTTTTTTTTGTCTTTTTTTTTAAACTGCACGAAACATATATAGTAAGTTTTTTTTTTAGTATTTTCTAACCTTTTTTGGCATCTTCCCATTTTACAAACTATTTCTTTATATTCTTTTCTTTTAAATATGTCTTTAAGTATAAAACCCTTCTTTTGTAGAAATTTTTTATGCATTTTTCTCATTTACCTAGTTTAATTCTTACCTAGTTTGTTTTTATATTCTACATGTTTTGGTCATTTGTTTTAAAACCATGTCTATAATAGGTTGGCTTATTTTTTATTTGCAATTCATGTTTAGGTAATTTTAGCAATTTTATCATATTTTTATTTTTTTAACCAAATCATGCTAGTTTAGGTTGTTTAAACAATATTGCATATGGCTATGTGTACCATATATCATTTAGTTAAAAACTGCATGCCATAGGACTTAGGATTTTACCATTTTATTTGTTTTGATTTGAAGTGCTATGTACATATATTATGTATTCTTTATATTTGATTTTGGATATTTTCTCTTTGCCTCTATTTTCTTTATTTGCATGCAATTGAGAAATCATATTAAAGAACTAATGATGATCAGTAGAGGCCAACCTTACAGTTGGGCGAACGGGGTACCTAACAGCTTTCCCGATTCGTACCTTAACCCCCGAACCCTCTTTCTCTGGTTAACGTTTTAAATATCAGTAGTCATTTTTTTTATTTTCTTAGTTTTTCTCAAAAACTAAGTGGCGACTCTATTTTCAACAAAAAGTGGGTTTTTAAAATTTTTTTAAATATTCTTTGAATTTTTTATTTTTGAACATTTTCCAAAATGATCCCTAAATTCCAAAGCCACAGTATTTTCTGGCGACTCTGCTGGGGACTGATTTTCAAAATGAAATAAGATGGCTAGACTCGAAAACATCATTGGTTCTTAATTTTCTCATTTTTGTTTTCACATGCATTTGCATTGTTCTTCAAATCCCCCTGCCTGGTCGGCCTGATACCCTGAACGTTAATCCGTTTTAAGAATTGTTGGGAAGACGGGCAACCCTTACTGACTGTACGCTATCATAGGTGCAGTAAAAGAGTTCGGGCGTACCATTTGACCATGTCCTGCACCACTCCAAGCATGGGAGGTATATACCCGGCTCTATTCAGAAGGTACCCTCTTCGATTGACCAAAACTGGCCTTTTACATATAGTGAACTTATAACCCCCAATTAGGTGTTGCTAACCCTAGTAGGATTATGCATTTTTTTTCATTGTATATTTTGTTTGTATATTGTTAAGATTGACTTAATCAAGTTTAGGCTAGTTCTTTCTCTGGGTTCGATCTGGGTTTTCTGTCATCCTTTGGTTAGGCTAGCTTTTCCTTTGGGTTCTTACCTGAATTTTGTTTTTCACCACATTCGGTTGTTTTTACCTTACTTTTCTTCCCGGGGTCATACCCGTGTTTTATTTTAATACTTCCAGGGAGGTTTCTTTCCCCTTCGGGATCTTTCCGGGTCGTTGGTTCCCCACATTTTTTTCTTGACATAGACTCGTTTCTTTTAAACCCTTTTCATACCTGTGAGAGTTATTTTTTTGCTGTCATGTTGCCCATTTTTTCTTAGAATTTTTTTTAGGTCGAGCCAGTCCGGTCAACGTAGCTCTGTTTCCCGGCCGAAGTGCTGTCCATTTCCCCGTCTTAGATGAGCTTTCCCTCTAGAATTTAGTTGATTCCCCTTCTTAACTGTCTTTCTAGTTTTTGGGTTATCCTGTTATGCCACCGGCACGAGCCCAACAGGGGAATTATTTCAGTCTCCGTGTTTATCTGCTCATGATTCACTATTTTGGAAATTTGAGATATTTGCTACCTGTTGTCAGAATGTTCACCCGGGAAGAGTCTGATACTAGTTACTCTACTTTTGGAATTCAGGTGTTCTCTGTGCGTTTACCATTGAGTTGAGAAAAGTACAATTAACACACGTTTGGGTGAGGTCAGGATCGGGCAGACTTTGTAGGGTATCTGAACAGCCGATTGAGTCAGCTAAAATGGCAAAAAATGAGATGAATCTGGCAGTCCTAATGAGGGCGATAACTATTTACAGAGAGCCGTAGAGCAACAGACCCAGGCTCAAAGGCAATATCTGGCACAGATCCGGGCATTTTAGGCTCGTATCCCAGTTGCGAATGGACAACTGGATGACACGAATGAGAATGCTGAAGACTTTTGGGATGAAAACTAGGTCCCCGATGGACTGCAAGTTGTTCCACCACCATCGCAGGTCCCTCGTCAGATGGTAGTCGAGAAAGAAAACATTGCGCAGTCTAGAGAATCTGCACTGATTGAGAAGATCGACAGGATGGAAAAGGTCCTTAGAAAAGCCAAGGGAAAAATATCAGATATGGAAAAATTTGATAGAACCAGAGATCCCAGAATTCATCTCTGAATGTATGTTGGTATCCTGTCGCCAATGGGGATTGATGACCAGTTGAAGGCTTAGCTCTTTCATCGATCTCTTTATGGGACAGCCCAGAAATGGTTTCTCTCCCTTGATGTAGCTAAAACAAGAATTTAGGGAGACATTACAACGGTTTTTATCAGTTAATATAGTTACAATGTCCAATTGGATGTAACTACCGAGAGCTCGAGACAACTCGACAGGAGAATCGAGAGTCTTTTGTTGATTTTTTGACTCAATAGAGGGGTAAGGCCGCCAAAATGAAAAATAGGCCCACTTAGAAAGAGCAGGTGAGGATTGTGGTTAAGAATCTGTTGTCTCGGTTAAAGCGCTTCCTCATAACGCAGCCGCTTTCCACCTTTGAGCAATTGTTCGACGCTGGGGTACAAATTGAGGACGCTATCCAATCTGGTGACATAGAGAAAATAGAACCCAATCAGAAACTGCCCAGAAAGGCTTTCCCCGCAACCAACCAAAATTAATCCGCTGCAACCAATCTCGTGTCTTACTAAAACGAGGTAAACTTGCTGAACCCATCTCCTTTCGCCCAGCAGTCCAATAATGCTCAACAATCGAATAATAGCCAACAGCAACAAAGGCTAAGGAGGGTGTTCACTCCCCTCAACATTTCTTTAAACACCGCCCTGAATCAACTCGTCGAGAAGGGGCTCATCAAGCCATTAGACCCCATGCCTGTTCCTAATCTCCTACCGCCAAGGTTTAATGCTTCCCAATACTGCGCCTTCTACCAAGGTCATGGGCACCTAACTGACAAGTGTTTGAGACTCTGGCATGAGATCCAAAACCTCATTGACAATAAGGTGATCCCACCACCATCTGTCACCCCAAAATCAAATGTCACTACCAACCCACTATCGAATCATGCCAGGCAGGATAGGTTAAATTACATGTCTCTAGGGGAATCGGAGGACCCGAGCCAATATATCTGTTTAATATGTCTGCCACGCCCTGGTGTTTTGTCTATTGAGAATCAGACAGCATGCTCATTCATGATGATTAGAGGCAGTCGAGATAGGATAGAAGAATAGAATGATAATGCCTAAGAATGGTATCGACCGCTAATCCAAGTCTACCAACAAGAGGAGGAGTGCAATGAAGAAGATGACTGGCCATTGGATTACCCCAGTCGACCTTATAGGTTTGGCCATGTGTTTGATGGAATCACCCTTCCCTAACTTTTTGTGGAGGAAGTGTACGTTGATGAAATGCAATCCTACTGGCTGGTAAGAATCGTGTTGAAATCAGATAGAGTAGAGTGGATTGATTTTTGGGCTGCTGGAGAACAGCAAGTGAATTTTATTAAAGAGGACATCTGGGAGAAAATTGATAATACATGAGTTATTGAAGATGACGAGGAAAGAAGGGAAAGGGCGGCTGTTAGTGACCTAAATGATCTGTGGGCGTTTGAAAGCCCTCTGCACATAGACGAAGTGAGACAG
Organism: Heliamphora exappendiculata; assembly: GCA_034768845.1. Lineage (NCBI taxonomy): Eukaryota > Viridiplantae > Streptophyta > Magnoliopsida > Ericales > Sarraceniaceae > Heliamphora > Heliamphora exappendiculata. Next base: position 18,689 of record JAOTRH010183043.1, on the reverse strand, counting down.
ACTGATAATGTGATGCCAGGATTATGGGATCCCAAAGACAGCATGGAATACCTAACTAGAAGTGGACGACATTTTAAGCCAGCTCAGCTAGAGAAGGGACAGCCAAGTGAAAAAAGAAAAGAGACAGAGCAAGAGGAGGAGGATGATGCTGTATTGAGATAGTTGAAAAAGACGCAAGCCAACATAAGTATCTAGGGCTTATTGATGGCTTCGCATAAGCACAAGTAGTTATTTTGAAGGTGTTGAACAAGGCCAGTGTCCCAATAGATGCAATTCCCAGCAGCTCATTGGGCTTATTTTGTCGGCCGCCGAACCAAAAGTCATTTTCTTTTCTTATAAGGATTTACTTACTAAAAGAAAAAGTCACAACAAGCTGCTTCACATCACTGTCAAGTGCCTAGAAAAATGGGTCCTGATAACCCTCATTGATAATGGGCCTGCCTTGAATGTTTGTCCATTGAGAACGGCCGTCTGTTTAGGGATGAGGCCAGACCAGTTCACTCCCTGCAATCAAGGGGTGCGAGCCTATGACAACACAAGAAGGGATGTACTAGGACTGGTATCATTCGCCATTTCAGTAGAACCTCTGGAGACGTCAGTTGAGTTTCACGTGCTAGACGTACCGGGCTCCTTCAATCTGCTGCTGGGCAAGCCGTGTCTGTATGACCCAAATGTCCAGGCGGTACCGTCTATCCTTCACCAAAAATTGAAATTGATAAAGAACGGGGCGATTTTAACTATCCACGGAGAAGACAGCATTCACCCCCTGAGAGGAGGAGAGGGCACAACTCTATTGAAAGTTTAGCATAGTGAAGATGATGTGTTACTCAGTGGTTTTCAATTTGATGAAGAACAGGCTGTTCAGATGCTGATGAATGAAGAAGAAAGGTATGTTAACCCACGAGCGGTAACAATGATGAGAAAAATATCCTTCTTCCCGGGTGTGGGATTGGGATGTAAACTGTAGGGAATACCAAAACCCATTTAGGTATTGCCGACTTCGCACCGTTTTGGTCTTGGGTATGAGCCAACAGAATAAGATCTGAAAGGGCCTAGAAGGGGGCGAAAGGCCAATTATTTCGGGACGCTCAATGGGAACTTCGTCAAGGAAGGGGAAGATTTCCCATATTGGCGTTGTTCAGAGCCATGGGTTGACGAGAAAACCAATCAAAAACTGCCAGGGTTGGAGATCTTTTTCAACCACCAGCTGTCTGACACGGAAGAGGAAGAAACGGTGGAAGAAGAGAAGGAAGAAAAAAACGTTCAGGAAAAAAATTGGGTCGACGAACTCGACGGTACCGACCTAGGAGTACTGTTCAACGAAAAGATGGCTCAACTACGTATAACTGAATCAGACTACTTTATGATGGATTTCAGCGCACCGGCAGATTGCACCAAACTCATCATCGACGTGGTTGCAAAATAAGTAAAAAACTGGACCCTCAAGTATACGTAGGTTTTCTATCCTAAGTCCAAGTTTGAGTCAGAATCTGTATTCGAGGGCACATCTGTTGGTGCTCCTCTCCTAGCTTTTACCATCGAGTTTGTAATCACCTCTATTTTTAATAAAATGAACAAGATTTTTGATTACTCTACTTTGTTCGATTTCTTTCATACGCTTTCTGATAATTTTAAATTCAATGGGGATATCCTCGATGAAATAAAACTTCTAATAAAAAGAGAAGAAGAAATGCGTACCCAACCAATAATTGAAAAAACTTTTTCAATAAATCTAGATAAGGAAATCAACCCACAAAATGTTCAAATCGGTTGTTCTTTATCCTCAGTTGAACAAGAGAAACTAATAACTCTATTAAAAGAATTCAAAGATGTATTTGCATGGTCTTATGAGGATATACTCAGAATTGATCCTGACATTGTCCAACACCATATCCTCTTATACCCTGATGCTAAACTGGTCAAACAGAAATTAAGACGGATTCGGCCAGAATGGGCTTTGAAGATTAAGGGAGAAGTTGCCAAGCAGATCAACGCTGGATTCCTAATGGTAACCGCGTATCCAAAATGGGTAGCCAATATAGTACCAGTTCTAAAGAAGGACGGTTGTATCCGAGTCTGCGTGGATTTTTAAGATCTCAACAAGGCTAGCTCGAAAGACGATTTTTCATTACCACACATTAATGTCTTGGTAGATAGTACAGCGGGACACGCCTTGTTGTCATTTATGGATGGCTTCTCCAAATATAACCAGATTCTGATGGATCCCGAAGACAGAGAAAAGATGACATTCACCACGCATTGGGGCACCTATTGTTATTGTGCAATGCTGTTTTGCTTGAAAAATACATGGGTAACATATCAAAGGGCTACCACTACTTTACTGCATGACATGATACATATGGAGATCGAGGTGTACGTGGACGATATGATAGTCAAATCAAAAGATCGGGATGGCCACATTGTAGCACTACGAAGATTCTTCAAAAGGATTCGGAAGTACAAGATGCGACTCAACCCATAGAAATGTGCCTTCAGAGTTACTACCGAAAAGATGCTTGTATTTATGATCACTCAACGGGGTATCGAAGTCGACCTTTCAAAGATTAAAGAAATTTTGGAAATGCCTCATCCGAGGACCGAGCGAGAAGTCAGAGGTTTTCTGGGTAAGATACAGTTTATCAGCCGATTCATCGCCAAACTGACAACTACCTACGAGCCACTCTTCCATCTGCTAAAGAAAGGAATCAAATTCGAATGGGATCAAAAATTCTAAGACGCCTTTAATGCCGTACGACAGTATCTGTAACATTCACCTGTTCTACCTCCTCTCAAACCTGATAGGCCACTGATCCTTTACTTGCCAGTGACTGACTCAGTTATGGGATGTATGCTGGCACAAGAAGGAGAAACTGGAATCGAAAAGGTTATCTACTACTTAAGCAAGAAGATGACCGAGTTGAAAATACGGTACACACCACTGGAGAAGACATGTTGGGCCTTGGTTTGGGCTTTTCAAAAACTGAGGCATTACATGCTATCTTTCACAGTGAATATCATCTCCCGGATGGACCCGTTAACGTACCTATTTGAAAATTCAGCGTTAACAGGAAGGTTGGCTCGATGGTTGCTGTTATTGTCTGAGTTTGATCTCTAATATGTCACCCGAAAGTCAGTCAAAGGCAGAGCAGTGGCAGAATTTTTGGCCGATCAACTAGTTGAAGGAGAAGAAGATACAGAGTTCTAGTTTTTCGATGAACAACTGATGAAAGTCAAGGATGATAAGTGGACTCTATATTTTGATGGCGCATCCAATCAATATGGCTATGGAATAGGAGTCCTTCTCGTCACTCCCGATGAATCACATGTCTTGTTGTCTCTAAAACTCAATTTTGAAGTCACCAACAATCAGGCTGAGTATGAAGCATGTTTAGCTGGATTGCAAGCAGCTTTAGAATTAGGGGCAAGGAATCTAGAAGTCATCAAAGACTCAACACTAGTAATTTCACAAGCAAGAGGAGAATGGAAAGTTAGGGACTTAACCTTGATTCTCTATCATCAAGAACTAAAAAAGTTGATACCGTGCTTTGAATCGGTGATCTTCACCCATGTACCAAGACTACAGAACAAGTTCGCCGATGCACTAGCCACCTTAGCATCCATGATTGACATACCACCCGGAGTTTGGATGATACCTTTGATAATTGAGCAGAAGAGAAAGCCGACATATGAAATGACAACCGCTATTGAAGAAAGCACTAATGCACTTCCATGGTATTTTGACATTTAGAATTTTGTAGAGAAAGGAGAATATCCCAAGTTTGCCAGCAAGAAGGATAAAAGGGTGATACGAAGACTACCTGCACAATTTATCATTTACGGTGGCAGATTATAAAAATGAGGGCATTCTGGGGTCAATAAGCTGTGTGTAAACACAGAAGAGGGCCAAGAACTGATGAAAGAAATACACGCAAGAGTCTGAGGGCCACACATGAGCAAAAATATATTAACCAAGAAAATCCTACGACATGGATACTTTTGGATGATAATGGAGACAGATTGTATCCAGTTTGTGAGGAGGTGTCATAAGTGTCAGATTCACGCAAATCTTATACACATTCCTTCACCTCAGCTATACAACCTGACGTCACTGTGGTCATTCTCAGTATGAGACATTGATGTGATTGGCAAAGTAACACCAAAGGCATCCAATATACATGAGTTTATCTTAGTGGCCATTGATTATTTCACCAAGTGGGTAGAAGCAGCTTCCTACTCGGTATTAAAGGCTTCCCATGTTGCTAAGTTTATCAAGCAAAGCATCGTTTGCCGATACGGGGTCCCACATGAAATTATCTCAGACAATGGTTCACATTTTCAAGGAGAGGTCCTGGAATTTTTTGAAAAATACCGAATAGTGGCACACAAATCTTCACCATATCAGCCGCAAACCAACGGAGCAGTCAAGGCAGCAAACAAGAACATTAAGAAAATCCTGCAAAAAACAATCAACTTTCACAAAGATTGGCTAGAACATCTACCATTTGCACTCTGGGGATACCGAACGTTAATCCGAACTTCAACAGGAACAACGCCATACTCTCTAGTGTATGGGATGGAAGCCATACTTCCCATCTAGGTGGAAATCCCTTCACTAAGAGTAGTGGCGGAGGCTAATATCTCCAAAGCAGAATGGCAGAGGAACCGGATGGAAGAGTTGCTCTTATTTGACGAAAGAAGGCTGCAGGCTCTGTTTCATGCACAAGGTTAGCAAAGGAGGATAGCTCGGGCATTCAATAAGAAGGTCAAGACTCAGGACCTCAGAGAATGAGATTTAGTTCTCAAAAAAATCAGAGCTCCCATCTTCGACCCGAGAGGCAAGTTCAAGCCAAACTGGTCTGGACCGTTTCTGATCAAAACCATCATGATCGGTGGTGCAGTCATTATTATGGATCTGGATGGAAATGTGTTCTCCACTCCAGTTAATCTCGATCAGCTCAAAAAGTACTATACTTGAGGTAAAAATAAAAAGAAAATAAAAAGCTCACTGAGTTGAAAATCAAAAAGGCAACTCAGACAAAAGTTAGAGCAGCCCGCAAGATCGAAAACTCGAAAGGACGACTTTGACAAAAATTAGGGCATCACAAAAGGAGAGTGTCAACACCCAAGCAAAAACTGAGTCCGAACTACGTTATGGCCTGATTTCATCTTTTTGGAATACGTAGGCAGCTTCTTTTAAAGAAGTCGGACCACATTCTTTGTCTTTAATCATTTTGAATATGAGTAAGACCAATGCAAATTAATTTCTGAATTTTGATAATAAAGTCATTAAAATTTTGGATAAATTTAAACCATCTTAAACATAAAGTGGGAGTTTGTCATTACTTCGATCAGAATTACAAAGTTTTGAATAAAAGGAGGGGCACGCAAATCCCAAACTCTACAAACAAAATAAGGGAAAACTATGAAATTTTTGAAACAAAGCAAGAGGTCTCAAGTTCTCCTTCTTTTTACTACTTGTTTTTCTTCTTATTTATCTTTCTTCTCCTGATCCTGCATCAGCCATGTCTTGTAATCAGCAAAAAGATTGGGACACTGCAACTCATGCATCTCCATCAATGAGCAAGATGACCAGGCATCCTCGTATGATGATAGAAACGGGGCACGTAGTATGGATAAGAACAGACAGCCTCGAATACTGGGAAAGATGATTTGATTGCGACCGAACTGCCGCATGATCTGATGGGGTAATAGAAGGTAGTCTGATGTAGGCCGACCAGTAGAACCCCGAGATGATCCATAGTAGTCAAAGTCATGGCGGGGATCCGCCACCAAGAGCACTGCCAGGTAATGTCTGGGCCAGTCAGAGAAGAAAGATACTGTTGCCAAGATGCCTCAGTGTCACATATCTGATAACGTGGGCGGTAAAAGAAAGCAGCGGCATTGTGCCTGTCAGGGGGAGGCTTCTCTACAAGATTTACCTTCTCCATCAACCAGATCTGTAGCAAGAGTTAAAACAGTAAGAGAAAGGCTTTGTAGTATGATAGAGAACTTGATACAGAGGAAGATGTTAAGCTCACATGGAGAAGTAAAGGGCTGCCAGCAAAGGTAGTGGTCTCGTCACGATGAACAGCGTCCAAGCCCCGCAGTGTCTCGGCCAGAACAAAGGGCACAAAGTCCTTCCCCGTCCACATTTGGCCAGTAATGTCGACCAGGGTACAACTAACCCGCCCATCAGGAGGGATAAGGAGATACTGGGCGAGGAGGCAGAAGCAAAGTGCATAACGACGACGTAGCTGAAAGTCGAGATCGCTGAGGTCACCAGTAGGATGAAACCTCTCAATAAACCACGAGATGTCAAGACAGTCGCCCGAGGCCAGAAGAGAAGCCTCCATCCTGGATAGGAAGAGAGTAGGAACGACAACAGAACCCCTTGGAGTCAAGTCCAAAATGGCAGTAAACTCCTCCACAGTGGGGCAGAGCTCTTCGAGGCCAAACTGAAAGACATGGAACTGTGGATCCCATAGTTGAACGGCGGCCTTCAACAATGGTTCGTCGATCTTCACGGCCATAAGATGAAACAAAGAGTTGATCCCAAAAGGAGTAAAGTTCAGACGTTCAATATAGAAGAACGCCTCAATCCATAAAGAAAGTGGGGTAGCCATCTGGGTGTAAGCAACAGAAAATGAAGCCTTTAAGGCTATGTTTATAAGGCAAGAAAAGGCAAAAAATCAAAAATTTGGCAAAAGGCACACTCATTGTGGCGGCCACCACCTTGGAGTTGGAGACCGCCAACTGGAAAAAGCATAGTACAGTGACATCATCGCTTTGACCAGGCAGCCGCCATGTTGGAAGTGGCGACCGCCATGTTGGATTATGGCAGCGACCATGTTCAAATATGGCGGATGTATTCAATTTGCAGTTCCTATGGCTTGTGTAAAATGTTGACATTCGCATTGTACACACAAAACAGTTTGAGCAGTAAATAAGAGAGAAACACACAGTAAATGAATATCATGCAATAAAATGGCACGAATGCCCAAAGATGCATAAAAGGTAATATAATGTAAACTTGGGCACCCAGGCCTAATAAATAGTAAGTTGGGGCACGTAAGCCCATGAATCAAGAAAATGTATAAAAATGTATCAGAGATAAAAAAATGTAACTGGGGAGGGGGGGAGCTCTCTCTCTCTCTCAGACATGTCTCGGGCAGACTCGGCGGGAGGAAGGACCGGCCTCATCTGAGCTGAGATCCTCGAAGAGCCGCTCAATGTCATCGTCACCCTCATCACTGCCTGAAGAAGAAGATATGGCTCTAGAGCAGCTCCTGGCACAAGAGACGGATCCTCTAGGGCGGGCTCTAGAAGAAGGAGCATGAGACCCGCGACCTCGAACTGAGACTAAAACTCGGGCAGGACCCGGAGCCCGTGGAGGTACTATGCCAGTAGCTAGGACTGGAGGCTGTGAGAAGAAAAATAGGGATCAAAATAGAGTACAAAAAAAGCGCAGAAAGAATAAACGAAGTTGGGAAGGCACTTACTATAGCTGCTGGAGTGAATGAAATGCCGGCTGCTCAAACAGTGGCATCAAGCTGACAGATCAGTGCTCTCTAACTGGTAAGGACCAGTAACAAATGATCCAGCCATGCCTGGTTAACCTGCAAAAAGAAGTTGGGGGGTTTAAATGGATGAACAAAGAAAGTAAGTAATCAGATAAAAAGAAAAGGACCAAGACAATCCTGACTGAGCTCAGCCCTGAACACAGGTGCCGGTGGAACAAGAACCGGCAGAGGGAAGGGGTAGCCATATGCTACTGTCAAGATCTCCCATGGGATCTCTGGACCCCTCATACCTCCACCAGCATCATCAGCAGCAGCAGCGGCTTCAGCGGCAACACCGGCGTCAGCTACCTCCGGTACTCGTCCTCTCTTCTTGCCACCAGGGGTAGCCAGGCCAGGACCTAAGGGACTCATCAGGTGTGCCCGACCCCAGGGTGTGTAGTCCCCTTTTACCACTAGTAGCTTCGAAACTGGAGCCCCCACCGTCTCCAGTAGCAAGTCGACGCGGCCTACATGATCAGTCCGGCGCATGCAGACTGGAGGAACCACTGGTATCCTGAAGTGATCAAGGCCGAGCGATTGACGAACCACTCGCTCACTGAGATAATACTCCCTACCAAATGGGCCCTCTAGCAGGATCCGCCTAGAAGAGATATCCCTGCTGCGCATCAGATCTGCGCCGGCCCGATCCTTCACTCCTCGCCAGACATCCCAGTGAACCTGCAGTAATTCAAAGAATAGTGCAAACAGAAAATAGTAAGCAGTGAATACAGTACAGCATGATAACTAGTGTACAGAATACAGTGATTAGTGTGCAGAATAAAAGTGTACAGTACAGAGAATAGCGCATAAAACAGTAAAAATGATACCTACTCGGGACTCAGCCAGTCCAAGGAGACTCGAAAGCGGTCAATGTCCTTCCCTCCAGCCTTCTTCCCCTTTAGCCCTCGGGACCAACGGGCTGCTCGGGGAATAACCAGAGGGTCTGCTGCGGAGTTCACCCAAACATAAAGCCCGAGAAACTCGTAAGTCCATAGCTGCAAAGAAGAAGGTGTCAATCCGTAAATAATAGATAACAGAAGAATAGAAGTGAATGGAAAAATATAGAAGCTAAATCATACCTCCCAAACCCTCCAGTATCCCCCAATTCTGAGCTCTTGGGGGAACCAGGTCAGTGTCCGCATGAACCCGTAGAGGGTGGCAAGAGCAACTCCTCCCCAGTCGAATGAAGCAACACGGTCCAAACGAGCAAGAGCACCGAGGTAATGCAAATGAATGGTATTCTCCTTGTTCAAAAACAAAGAGGTGCCAAACATATACATCAAAAAGCCCCAGGCAACCCACTCGTAGTAGCGGGGCTCAAAGCAGTGGAAGTGGCGGAAGCACTCGAAGAACCAGGTGTATCAAACCCGGTCTCTGTCTATCTGTGCAGGGATGGCTCCGAGGAAATACAGTAGCGCGTCGGCATACCGAGCTATAGATGAATCAAATGGAATGGGTGCTCCACCAACCTGGATGCTAGTGATCGGAGCAAAATCCAGAGGCGTCAGAGTAGCATCGAAGGTGGTGAAATGGAAAGTGTTGGTGGTATCCCACCACCGCTCAGCCAGGGCCGTCAGCCTGACCCTGTCATTGCTCGTCCTACCCAACAGGGGTATAAATCGAGCAAAGCTGGAGGCATCAATAATGGCCCGGCTAGTAGCAGGGAGGGCATCGTACCACTCCAACACCTCCCCGGAGGCAGAACCTCCGAAGCCTCTGACGTAATGACCAGCCTGAGAAGAAGAAGACAAACAGAGAATATATAAAAAATAGATCAAGTAAGCGAAGTGCAGAAAAATATTTGAAAGCAAACCCTAGGTTCGTGTGTATATGACGACCCTCCGGTTCTTTTAAAGCCCTAGAAAAAGACTAGTAACCCTAATCATAGGCTCGTGTATAAGTGACGACCCTTTGATTCTTTCAAGCCCTAAAAAACTAGGCATCCCAATCCTAGGTTCGTGTGTAAGTGACGACCCTTCGGTTCTTTCAAAGCCCTAGAAAAAGACAAGGTACCCTAACCCTAGGTTCGTGTATAAGTGACGACCCTTCGATTCTTTCAAGCCCTGGTAAACCAGGAAAATCTCTCTAACCCTAGGTTCGTGTGTATGTGACTATCCTTCGGTTCTTTCAAAGCCCTAGAAAAAGACTAGGCATCCTAACCCTAGGTTCGTGTATAAGTGACGACCCTTCGACTCTTTCAAATCCCTAGAAAAAGACTAGGCACCCTAACCTTAGGTTTGTGTGTAAGTGACGACCATTCGGTTCTTTCAAGCCCTAGAAAACTAGGCAAATCTCCCTAACCCTAGGTAAGTGACGACCCTTCAGTTCTTTCAAGCCTTGGTAAACCTGGCAAATCTCCCTAACCTTAGGTTCGAGTGTAAGTGACGATCTTTCGGTTCTTTTCAAACCCTAAAAAGACTAGGAACTCTAAACCCCAGTACACCAGGCAGATCTCTATCTTTTTATGTAAAAAAAAATCTCCCTTTAATGCTGGTGTTTTGCCCCTTTTGCCCATTTTCCCTTATTTTTCTTAATTTTCTAAAAAATTTCTTTTTTTTAGATTTTTCTTAAAATTTTCTATGATTTTCTTAAAATTTCTAGAATCATCTTAAATTTTTTTTTCAATTTTTCTAGGATTTTTCTAAAAATTCCCTCAATTTTCTAAGATTTTCTATAAAAAAAATCCCTCAATTTTCTGTAAATTTTTCCTCGCTTTTTCGAAAAATTTTCTCAAATTCTTAAAATTTTCTAAAAACTTCTAAATTTTTTTTTCTCAATTTTATGAAAATCTGCCCCGATTCTCTAAACCTTTTGAATAATTCCCTTTGATTTTTCTAAGATTTTTGAACAAATTTTTCTAAATTTTTGAGAATTTTTGAAGAACTTTCTTATTTTTCTAAGATCTTTGAAAATCTTTCTAACTCTTTCTAAGACTTTTTCCATAATTTTTTTTCTATTAAACTTGCGAAAAACACCCTTTTAGTTTTTATTTTTGGAAAATTTGCCTTAAATTTTAGGATTTTCGATAAAATTACCTCTAATTTCTAGAATTTGGATAAAAATTCTGCCCTTTAAAATTTTATGTCTAAACCAAAAAAAATAAATAAATAAATAAGTAAATAATAATAATTAAAATTAAAATTAAAATTAAAATAAAAAAAATAAAAAAAATAAAAAGTAATATATAAATCAATCCATTAATTTTTTATCTTTTCCCTAAACATAAAAATAAAAATAAAAAATTCAAACCTTTTATTTTTCGTGATAAAATAAATGGCCCATTTTATTGTTTGTTCAAATCCTAATGCCCCTACTGCTTTGAATTCCATTGCATAGATACTTAAAGCTAAGTTTTGCATACCCAAATCTCAAAAGTCATGCACAAGTCATCACAGCAGTCATCATCATAAATCAAATCATCATCATGTCATATAAGGGATCTTAAGTAAGCGTCTACGTTTGTTATATTATAAAAACATGCTTTGAATTTGAAATAGTAAGGATAAGTAACCTACCGATGGTCGCTGATGGGAGATGTGGTGGTTGGGCTCCTGCAAAAGGATGTCAGCAGCAATGAAATCGATAGGAGGCTCATAGCGTCTTATCCCGCGGTATACTATGCGATGAGAGACCGGATCATAGGTATGTGGGTCAAAAGGTGCTGGATGACCCTCTCTAGCGTCTAAATCCAAGAAGTCAGCTCCCGTAGCCTCGGCAACAGCATCTGCAGCCGCCTGTGCCTCAGAAGCTTCCCGTGCCTCCTCCTCGGCTGCCTGGCGAGAGGCACAGTCTGCCTCAAGCAAGAAAGCATCCATCGTAACGCTAGGCTGCGTAGCAGTGACCCCACCGGCAGGCTTACTAGTGGATGTACCTCCGAGAATCCCCATGGAGGAGCTCCCAGCAACAGAAGGGCCCTGACGTGCCCCCAAGTCATCATCTCCCAAGCCTGAGCCGGCCATGAAAAGGAACGGAATCACGAAGAGTAGAGTAAATATCGTGTGATAACAAGAAGGAGCAAGAAGAAAGCAAGAGAGAGTTTGGAAGAAAAAAAGAGCGAGAGAGAGTTTGAGAGCGCAGGGAGGCTAGAGAGCGAGTTAGAAGGTGAAAAGTGAGCCCACCCCGCACGCCTCAAGGATCGTTATCCCCGTTTGGAGTTGGCGACCGCCACCTTCTATTATGGCGACTGCCAGATTAGTGAAGGGACACATGGCGACCGCCATGTTGTAAGGGTTTGAAGTGGGCGGCTGCCATGTCAGAGGAATTTCACCTTGGCGACCGCCAGGTTGTCAAACGTCACGTCTCATCCGTCATGGCGACCGCAATGTCAGAATATCATAATGACATTTTGGGGTTCTTAAGAGGCCATTTGGACGGTTTTTGTTATGACTATTACATTTTCTTTTACTTGTAAGTATTTTATTTTATCTTTGTATGCACCTTATTAACAAAAATGATTCTCAAAACAAGAAAAAAAAAGAAACATAAATAAGTTTGTTTCCTTATTACGTGTTATTTGTGTGCGTATTAACTTCATATGCATTATTTTTGTGTGCATTCTTCAAAAACTTTTTGTTAACAAAAATAAAAATATATAATAATAATAGTAATTGTCAAACCTTGTCATGATTTCCTTAAAATTTTATTTTTTCTTCTCCGTCTTTTTGCGATGATTCCACTCCGATAAATTTAATTTTAAGTCGTAACTAGGCTTTCGATTATTTTTATCTCATGCCTTGTCCCGAATTTTTAAGTCTTAACTTGACCTATTAATTTGCGGTTTTCTTCCGATAAATCTAAATTTAAGTCATAAATTTGACTTTTAATTATTTTTATCCCGCTTCCATCTCGAAATTGTGAGGTCTTAACTTGACCGATAAATTGTTGTTCCGATTAAGATAAGTTCTTGGATCTTAACTCCATCCTTTTAAAATTATTTTATTCCCAACCGAGTTCTTAGATCTTAACTCGATCTTGTTCGCAATCCCTTTAGATATTAACTCGATCTTTAGGATTTGTGCGACTATACCAGCATCTACATCATGTTAGCATCAGTATCATGTTACATTTTGCATCATATTTCTTGCATCTTTTCAATTTGTCCCAGGAACTACGTTTTGGTCTGATCCCTAACAAAAAGGGATACGTAGGCAACTCGATGAAAGTTCGGGTACGACCAACATCATATGTATGCTTGTGTGTTTGTGGCCTAAGATTGACGGTTCAGTCAAATAGCTGTTGTCTCTGGGTCTTTGATATAACTTGTATCACGCGTGGCTATACAAATTATATCAAAGAGGGGCAATTGTAGACACCCCAATTTGACCCCGCCTAATCTTAAGTGAATTCGATTATGAAAACAGTTAGAATGGTCTTTCAGTTCGATCCTCGGAAAGTGATCCAAGCTCGATAATTGAACCCGACCATCAAAAACCATCAGAAACCTTCAAAACCAATGAAGTTGTACCAAACCATCGATAACTTGTTGCCAAAGTCATTGCCAGAAGTGGTGACCTCCATGTTCATTGTGGCGACCGCCAATAGAACCTTGTGGAACCTTTTCCAACATAGCGACCACCAACTCACATTGTGGCGGCCGCCAACTTCAAATGGCCTGACATGCCTTAGAACGTGGCAACATCTCATTGGTTGAAGAATTCTATAAATACCGTACCTTTGGTACGTTTTCAAGGACAGAATTGGATAGAGAGGTTTAGTGAGAGAAGCTCTGCCGAGTCGCCGAGCAATTCCAAGCCCTAACGCCAAAGTCCTGTCGAAATACCGAGATCCGAGCAACCGATAGTTCCAAATCCTAGCTTGGATCATCGCCCGAAGATCAAATCGCTCACCCACATTCCCCAACTTGAGGATTCCTAAGCAATTCAGGTATTTTGCTCAGATCCCCGGCCCTTCTAGCTCCATTTTCTACCCCTTTGGAGTGGTCGGGTTTAATTTGGTCAATTCATTCTAATTACGTTCTCGCATTATTTATATAGTTGTTATATTCTTACATTGTTTTAAATTCCAGTTTTAGCTTATTTAGCCTACTTGTTTTACTTACTTACCTTCTTTTTTTTTATTACAAATTGCTAAATTATTAAATAGTACTAATATTTTTGACAATTATAACTTATATTTATTGTTAATTGTTATAATTTAAGAACTTACATAACAAATGATTGTAACAATCAATATTACACCTATTTAATTCAAATGCTTCATTTCTTTTCATTCATTTTCTTTTTTATGCTAATTTAATGTTATAGTATTATTTACTTTTAATTAGTCTAATTTCCTTTTACTAACATTTTATTTCTTGTATCATTAATATAATGCTGCATTTTAATTTTTAACTTTCATTTAATAGTAACGTAAATTTCTTTCTTAGCATTTACTTTTTTATTGTAATGTAATTTTAAAAAGTTTTATTTCTTTTTCTTTTAACTTAATGTAATTTTTTTTTTAATGTACCATTTATTTTTTCTTTCTTTATTTATAATATTAGTTTAAGTATTCTTTTATTTTCTTAGCTTTGTTCTCATATTCTAGCATTTATTTGTCTTTCTTATATTCTTTTCTTTTAGTTTGATATCCTTTTTTTTAAGCATTAGTTTAATGTTCTGATTTTCATTTCATTTATTTTTTTATATCATTTTCAATACAATTCATTTTTCTAGCATTTTTTTTTTCTTTTGATGTAACATTTTATTTTCTTTTATTGTCAACTTTAATTTTTCTCGTAATACCCTATCTCTTTTTCTTTAAGTATTATATTTTCTTTTTTTTAAATACTAATACTTCATATTATTTTTTTAAACTTAATATTCATTTTCTAACTTATACTTTCTATCTTCCTTTGTTTTTTTTCCTTTCAATATTAGTGTAATTTTCTTTTCTACTCTTTTTATTTTCTTATTAGCTTTAATAAAAGTTCAATTTAGTAGTTTTTTTCTTGTAATATTAATATTCATTTTTCTTATAGAAATTTATTTTTTTATTTTTTTTCTATAGTCTTATTTTCTTTTTATGGCACTTTTCTTTTATTTTGTTAAAATAAAAAATCAGAAAAAAATTTTAAGTTAATTTTCATCTTTGACTAGTTCATAATTTTCTCTTTTAAAAAATACTCCATTATTCTTTCTATTTCTTCTTTTTTTTCTCTTTTATTCTTTTTAAAAAATATAAAATGTGAATAATTAAATCTTCTTTTATTTTCAAAACCTTCCTTTATAAGCTTAACTTTTCTTTTATAATATTTTCCTTACTTTTTATTTTAATTAAAACCTAAAAATCACAAAAAGCTTTCTAAACTAGCTTTCATCTTTTAAGTGTTATTTTTTTTGATTTCTTTTTTTTTTTTTTTTTGTCCTTTTTTTAAAAATGTATGAAACGTAAATAGTTAGATTTTTTTTTAGTATTTTCTAACCTTTTTTGGCATTTTCCCCTTTAACAAATTCTTTCTTTATATTTTTTTTCTTTTAAATCTCTCTTTAAGCATAAAACTCTTCTTTTGTAGAAATTTCTTATGCATTTCTCTCTTTTACCTTATTTATATCTTACCTAATTTGTTTTGGTATTTTACATGTTTTGATTATTTTCTTTAAAATCATGTTTAGAATAGATTAGCTTATTTTTTGTTTGCAATTCATGTTTAGGTAATTTTAGTAACTTTAGTATATTTTTATTCTTTTAACCAAATCATGTTAGTTTAGGTTGTTTAAATAATATTGTATATGGATATGTGTACCATGTATCATTTAGTTAGAAATTGCATGCCGTAGGAATTAGAATTTTACCATTTTATTTGTTTTAATTTGAAATATTATGTACATATATTATGTATTCTTCATATTTGATTTTGGATATTCTCTCTTTGTCTCTATTTTGTTTATTGGTGTACATTTGAGAAATCATATTAAAAAATCAATGATGATTAGTAGAGACCAACCTTACGGTTGGGTGAACGGGATGCCTAACACCTTCCCCGATTCGTACCTTAACCCCCAAACTCTCTTTTTTTGGTTAACATTTTAAATATCAGTAGTTATTTTTTTTTCTTAATTAGATTTTTCTAAACATTCTTTGAATTCCTTACTTTTAAATATTTTTCAAAATGACCCATAAATCCTAAAGTCACACCGAAAATCAACCTCGCATGCATATCTAACCCCCGATCATTCATCAAAACGCATACAAACATGCAAAACTGAAAACAGAAAACTCACGTCGAAAATGCCAAAAAAAAATGAATCAGGGTCTCACATCAACTATGGAAGAGGATGCAAGAAAGTACGTCAAAAGATGTCAGGCTTACCAGAAGCATGGGGATATGATACATACCCCAGTAGTCGATCTACATAACCTAAGGACTCCCTGGTCATTTCATACATGGGCTATGGACCTGATTGGACCAATACACCCTCAGGTAAAGGGACATCAGTGGATACTGCCAGCTACAGAGGTGTTCACCAAATAGGTCAAAGCGATACCAATGAAGAGAGCTGTGGCAGACTTAGTGACAAACTTCATAAGGGAACACATCATATGTAGGTTTAAAATCCCTCGAGTCATCCTATCAGACAATGGTACACCTCTTATCAATAAGAAAGTCCAGCAGCTGCTCGATTCCTACCAAAGCAAGCACCACAAGTCATCACCCTACTACCCTATGAGGAATGGACAGGCCAAAGAAACAAACAAAACCTTGATTAAGGTATTGAGCAAGATGATAGAAGAGAATGGGAAGGCATGACCATATCACCTTCCAATAGCACTATGGACCTACCGAACTACAGAGAGACCCTCTACCACGGCATCACCCTTCTCACTAGTCTTTGGGTCAGAGGTCGTGCTACCAGTTGAATTGGCAGTACCTTCAACTAGAATGGCTCTAGCTATAGGCTTGGACACACACCATAGACTAGCAGACTTAAAGGCAATTGGAGAAAAGAGGGACAAAGCAGCTGAAAAGTTTAAAAAAAAACTCAGTAAGTAAGGGCAAAAGCATATAACATGAAGGTACAGAGACAAGAGTTTAAGGAAGGAGATCTAGTCTGAAAGTTGGTCGACCCTATTATGAGTGGCTTGCCAATACTCAAGTTCTCCCCCAAGTGGAAAGGGCCATACAAAATTGTGTAAGGCAACACCAGTGGATACTACAAGTTAGTTAGAGTTAATGACGGTTTTAAAATTGAACCCATCAATATTAAATATATAAAGAAGTATTATGCACAAAAAAAGGGATAGGAAGCCATATACTCAATCAAGGAATCAAAGCAAGCAATAAACTTTCCTTTTCATTAGTTCTAAAAAAAAGAGAGAGTACATATCAGCTCACAAAGTACAAAAGGGGGAATCAAACAAGGTCTTTTAATACCCCGTCATCTAAGTCCACTGAGAAAGGGCCAAGCTCATCAGGAGGAACCTGAGCTAGTTCCTCCTCTAAATCCCTTTAAGCACCAATAAGTTCTACCTCCGTTGCCAGCAATGCATCCTTTAGATCTATAAGGTAACGAGCAGCTAAGTCCCAGGCGAGCTCCCTCTCACAGACCAGAGCCAGTGACTCAAAATGACGCAGTAAGGTGCGAACCTCGTTTAGTCTAGCGCACAGCCAAGAGAGATCAATCCTGACTAACTCCAAGTCATCAAGCACGACAAAAGCACTGTCCAACATAACCTGATCTAACTTTCTCATAGAAAAATTAGGCAACTGTCGGATCAGGGAGCTCACCACGCTCAGATAAAAGCTGGATAAAATACGACCCCTTAAATCAAAATTCCTGAAAGTCTCAGGGTGGCACAAATGAATAGCCTCTAATACTCACGTATCCTCGGGGTCGATGCGAAGCTCGAGGAATAGTTTAGATGTTTCTGCAAGAATGGAAGGCTCGACCACTGAAGGCTGCTTAGAAATGAGAATAGTGTCAACTGTTCTAACAACATCGGCTCCAGAAATGGTAGCACCTGGGCTGGGCTCTTCATCTTCAGCTTGGAGCTCTTCGGTCCCTGCACACTCCACCGACTCTACGCCTGCGCAATACTCTTTTGCTTTGGATAGTTGGAAGTTCAAAAGATAGTCCAAGCGAGCAGGAGGGGACATCTCAGCAGCATGCCTCTACATTAGAACCTATTAAGGCACCCAGGCCAGCAATTGCTTCGCCCACTGGCATATCAAAACCCAAGCGAGGAGAGCAGGGGCATCTGAAAGAGAAGAAAATTGATGGGGTACGTTGCCCTCTGATGAATCACCCGAGTCGGAGCAAATTACGATCATTCTTTCCTCTGGTGGAGGAGCCTTCCTACATCGATGAAGGAACAATTGGTTAAGCTGTCACGCCCCAAACATCTGGGTCACGTGAAGCCCACCAAAACACTCATTTAAGAAAAATAGGTTTCACAGTTGATAATTAAAATATACAATATTTGGATAAAAGTCCCCACTGTTTAACTCTCATAAACTAAAAACATGCATTTCATACATGAATAAACATATCGCCAAAAGGTATACAAAACCAGTCTCAACAAGCGTCACATTTAGGAGTACATGTACGAAACAGGAAAAACTACAGCAAATCTTCCACCACCTCAGCAACTAGGTCAACTCCTCATGCTCACCTGAAAAGATTTTACAGCAAAATTTTACACCGTGAGCTAAAGCCCAATAGAATATAAACAATAAAACTATAAAGCATGTTATGCAATTACACACATACGGGCTCAACCACATGGGCCAAAAAGATTTTCCTTCCAAAATCACAAGTTTTTCGTCAGACTATTCCGAGTTTCAAAAAGGTTTTATCTCATAAAATTCCACATTTTTCATCCTTCGAACTATGCATATCACCCTAGCAGATATCATGCCACAGTTAAGAAAAAGCTATAAATAAAACAGTAAACTCCACTCAGGCCACACAACTGAGGAGAAAACAATTATAGACTCCTGCCTATTACCTTAGTCCTGAACCACTGAAGGCCTGCTAGGTAATGACAAGTTCTATACGGAGTTACAACAACAACACCATTCACGGAGGCAACCAACTTCTTTACGGATTTTCCTGATCGATGGGAAAGCACCCAAATCACACACTTGTTTCTTTACGGTTTGCCACGACCGATGGACGAAACATAACCAAA